>VNJU01010540.1:0-16806 GCA_008042675.1 Drosophila seguyi | reverse complement strand
ATTTTGATTGCCGGCCTCGTCGGTTCCTTTTTTATCAACCACCCATATTGGGTTGTTATACGGAGACACCGACTTTTGAATTATACCATTTTTAAGCAGGTCTTGGATTTCGCTGTTGACGAAATCTGCTGCCCCCATTGGGTATGGATATAACTTGGCGTAAATGGGGTCTTCGCTAGTCGTCCTAATCGTGGCCACTACCGATGTGTTGTATGGCAGGGCCTCGTTGGGATCTGCGAAGGCGTTTTTTCGGTTCTTTATCATCCCCAAAAATGCCTTCTTCACCAAAGGTGGTGCATCTGCGCACTCCACGTTAGTGAAGTTGACGTCAGTGCATTTATGGAATGAAATCTTCTCGACTTCCTTACCCCATTTGAGTTGGGCAAAAGCGACGCAAAGTGAAGCCCCGACCTGTGTTAACATGTCGCCCCGATAATCTCGTCGAATGTTGTAAAATCTGGTAGAATGAAAAATCGAGACGAAGCATTTTTTTGTAACGGTGGTGGTGCCGTGAATTGAGTGAATTTTGAAAGGAGAGTCCACCGGGCGGATACCCTTTAGCTCTTTGCGAGGTCGGATGAAATTTTTTGACGCGCCGGTGTCTAAAAGGAAACTCATTGGTACCCCTGCTTCGTCTGATGACGGGTAACAGGGATTTTCCCCTAAAATATTGACGTAGTCAGAATCATACTCGGTAATGGCATCGTCGTTTATTTTCGATTCCGCTTTGGAGGCGGCGGCGGCATACGCTCCTGTCTTTTCTTCCGCATTCTTCGTAATAAAGTTAATTTTTTGTTGCTTCCTCACGGCGCCTGTGCGCTCAGAGGTGGCTGGTCTTCTGTACTGGTAGGCATTTGCCTGAGTCGGCTGCAGCAATTTAGAAAGTGAGGGATCGACCTCCATGGGCTCTGGTGTGCCGTTGCCTCTGTAATTTTTGGTACTTTGCGGGTCGGCGTGAACCTGTGCCTTATGCTTCCTATTAAAATACGGGCTTTTGGTATTATTAGGTTGTGGGTCATAGTGGTCGTACTTGTCAAGTTGACGACCCGGCGCTTTTGCAGGTTTGTGATCTTTGTCTTCTAGACTTTTTGCAAAACTGTCTGCAAAAACGTACCTCTCGTGGTTAGATTCCACTTCTTGCGCTAAGGCCAGAGCTCATGGCATGTCTTTCGGCTTTGCCGCGAAAAGCACATCACGCAAGGCGTCCTCTCGGAATTTTTCGCACAATGTTTTTGCCGCCGATGGCTCGTGCGATATATAAGCTTTATCTGTGAGTAGGGTGAGCTTTTTCTCGAGCTCATCATAATACTGCAACAGGGTCATGTTTCCCTGTCTTAAAGTGCTCATGTCCTGTTCAATGACATGCATTGGACGCTTGTCACTGTAAGTCAAATCGAGCCGATTTATAATAGCATCGAAATTCAGTACAGTGCCAAACGAGGACAAAACGTTGTTGGCCGCGCCCCTAACTTTGTTTCTAATAATTGTCACTGCCTCGTAATGGCGAGAGGTGCCGTTGTGATCTTTAAATATGCGATACGCAGCAATCGCCGCTCGTCGCCACGAAACATATGATTCCTGTGACCCCGAGAATTCAGGCCAATATTTAACGGCGTGTAAAATCATGCTACATGGGGAATCACTGGTTATATCTATGCGTTCGTAAGTTCTAATTACGGGGGCCACGGCTGAGGTGGGCGCGACATGTGTTGTTGCCAACTGGCCGGCCAGCTCCTGAATTTTCTGACGCATTTCATTTCGTGCGAGTTCGTTCTTGGCAGCTTCGTCCGCCAAAGTATTGACCACAACTGCCTGTATTACAGCTCTGAGCTGTTCTGGGTCTATCGCCATCGCAGGGGGATTCGCGGTTGCACGTCTTAGAGGGGAAGCTTGATTTTCGCTTTCAGAATCTGAGTCTGTGGAGTATTGTTTATTATTCCAATACTGTGAGAATACGGGCTGCATGAGCAGTCAAACTGGCTTAGGGATGCAAAAGCTGCCTGTGTGGTAGCAGTTGACCAAATACAAACATACAAGAGACAAAGACAAAGGCTGCAGCGTCGAATGTCGCGCTTGAATCGAATGGAAACACAAAACAACAATAATAAATGAAAAGAGAACGTATGCGCTGTCATAAAAAATAATTATATGATTTTTGTTTTTATTCACATTGATATGAGACCATGTCTTAGTGTATCTGCTGGATTAATAATTTATTTTTGTTCACAATGTTTTCTGTTGAAAATATATTTATTTTTTTTTTTTACTGTAACACTGGCGTTGATTACCAATTTTTTATTATTTTTTTTAAGAATATTAATCGACTTAAAAATGCGTTTAGCATCACATAATTTGTTTGGTGTGTGTGTTATTTCGTCACTAATTCCCATCACTTTTCCCAAGCCGCTGTCTTGCTTTGCCGCAACTTTTAGAAGCTGTGTGGGCGGTGTCGGTGATAGTGGGGTGGGTGGTGGTTTTTACCATTAGTTGAGCGCCAAATAATTTAGGTTGAGAGGAACTTTCCTCTTTTAACTGCCAGCCTTGTGGTCTGGCATAGTAAATAATAAAAATAACGACGTTTTAGTCGGAGTGCTGAGGGAGCTGCCGCTCTTTATTCTCCTGAATACAAATTCAAACAGAAATATATAATTATTCTTGAAGCTATCAAAGACTCGCAGCGGCCACGCAAATATGCTCTGTTTGCCGCTGCGCACGAGTATCCGGCCCAAAGCTGGGTCACCATTTTTAGCACACTGAGCCAACTGTTCTAGCTCGTTGGCTTGTGTTAACTTATATATTCTTGATTAGCATCAACAGCCGAGTCGATCTAGCCACGTCCGTCTGTCCGTCTTCCCGTCCGTCCGTCTGTCAGTTTCTACGCAAGCTAGTCCCTCAGTTTTAAAGGTATCTGAATGAAACTTTGCAGATAGTCTTCTATATGCTCACTTCACATGAGATCTTGGCGGCGGGTGAAAATTTAATACATATCTGATACTTGCATACTCCAATTCATGTTCTGGTAGGAACCCAGCACATTTGAGGACGAACATCGACCAGGTATTTTGAAAGTGTGCGTGGATTTCATCGTCGAGGCGCTGATAGTATCGGGGTGGTAGAAGGAAATCCAGGAACTCCCGGTGGGTCTCAGCTCAGGTTTGCCCCTGCAGACCACTGGTTAGGAACCAGGTCTTAAAACGAACGGTCAAGAGAATGGCTATGGTCAAACCCAGTAGGTATTCTCCCGTTGCTCCATGTGTTCCACAAAGCTAAGTGGATATGAGGTGCCGTCGACGGCAACATTGGCTGCGGTCCCCGGGAGGAGTGTTTCCAATATCCGGAGTTTGGTCAGGATGTCTAGGAAACGGGTACACTTGGTCTCGTTGCTCCTCGACGGTACGTAAGTCCTTGGATGATCCTTGTAGTAAAGTGCGTGTCCTTAAAATGAGAAAATGAGAGTCCTGGATGGTCCCTGTTCTATATCCTTGTTAGTCCTTTAAACTGGGATGCTGTCTCGTGTCTGCTAAAGGACTGTGCAGCTCCGCTGATCGACTGTCTTAGTCGCGTGATTTTGTCTCGAGTAGCTCTGCGGATCGAATGTCCTTCATATTTGTGTATCGGAGTCGACTTAAATAATTCCGGTTCTGCCGGCCTCAGGCGACCTACTTGGTAAGAAAGACCAGGGATAGAAAAACTAGATAACTGACAGAGTGAATCCCAGCGGCGCCGTCGACGTTTCATTGAAACAAAAAATATATTTACTAAGTTCAAGGCCCGATGGTGGCCTTGTGAGAGATACCTCACAAAATTAGAAATAAAATTACATTTAGGCGGGAACATTTTTATTTATTCTTTTATATAGGGGGTCGTGGTGACCATCTATCGCAAATAAAATTATTTAATTGCGGAGATATTTATAGGAAACCAAGAGAAATCAAGAGCAACGGAAAGGCATGCAGCAGAAAATCTGAAGAAGGATTGCAGGCCGATTACCCTGACCTCACTCTTTTTGCAAACGCTAAAACGGATACTAGGTAAGCATACTGACACTACTTTTCGAAAACCTTTTGTGCTGTGACAAAGTCACAAACCCAGGTAAATGTAAATATATGTAGACTCGTAAATTTAAGTTAAACCAAGAAGCCGACCCACTCCGACTTGAAGGCGATTGCAGAGACGGCGATCGCAGGTACGAGGTGGAAAGGCGGTTCCAAAAGCTATTGCCTAGTGGTGACACTAGACATTAAGAACGCCTTTAACACAGCTGACTGGAGCCGAACGCTGGCGTGCCTCGCTGCGTTGAATATCCCAGGGTACTGGCTGCAGATAGTGAGGAGCTATTTCAGCGATAGGGTGCTCACCGTGGACACGGACATGGGTTCCAGGGTATACGAAGTCTCCGCCGGAGTCCTACAGGGCTCCGTGCTGGGGCCGCTACTCTGGAATACCATGTACGACGGTGTTCTGCGGCTCCCAATGCCCAGCGACGACATAGCCGTGGTCGTAATTGCAAAGGAGCGCACTGCAGCGGAAGAGAGGGCGAACTCGGCGATCAAGGCCATCGAAACCTGGCTCTCTGGCGCTGGCCTTGAGCTAGCAGCTCAGAAGACGGAGGCTGTCCTCATGCGCGGGGTCGAGTCGACGTACAGGCTATGCGCTATCCGAGTGGCCTGCGCATTCCGAACGATCTCGGACGACGCCGCGCTGGTCTTAGTTGGACTTGTGCCGCTGGAGGATCTGGTGCGGGAGAAGTTGGAGCTATGCAACGCGCATCGCGGGCACCCCGGACCAGAGGGTGTCTCCAAGGCAGAGCTCAAGAACGCCGCCAGAAGGAACTATGGAAACTGGCAGGCCAGGTGGGATGCCTCGTGCAAAGGCCGTTGGACCTATAGGCTGATCCCCAGCATTGAGGCCTGGATGGAGCGGAAGCATAGGCAGGTGGACTTTAACCTGACCCAAGTGCTGAGCGGACACAGATGCTTCCGCAGCTTCCTCAAAAGGTTCGGCCAGGAAGAGGAGGACGGCTGCCCGGAGTGCGGATCCGGGATAGCCGAAGATGCGAGGCACGTCATCTTTGAGTGTCGCCGATTTGACGAGGAGAGGAGTACGCTGGAGGCGGTAGCAGGGTCGGCAATTAACGAGGAAACGCTGGTGCCGCTGATGCTGGCAGACCAGAGGACTTGGGACGCGGCGGCAGAATGCTCTCCAAAGCTGATGAGGTCGCTTAGATCCCTGGAAAGGATGAGGAAGGAGAGGGCGGGCTAAGCGGCCTTACATTGTGCGAAGCATTGCTTTGCGGCTGTACCGCACGATGCGGGCCCTTGCCCCGCCAAGTCACTGTTTTTCGTTGTTTGTTAAATGTCAAATGCTAGGTTTAGATAAATAAAGTAATGAATATAAAAAAAATAAAAACTCATCCGCGCGCACCTGCAAGTCACTCAACCACGCACACATACACTCGCTCAAACGCGCATACACCACTCACTCATCCGCGCGCACCCTCTCAACCGCACAGATCCACTAACTCGCTCACCCTTGTAAACGATCGCTACCAAAGGCGTCGGCACAAGTCGAAAGTCGGAGAGGGAAGCAAAGAAAAGCCACGCGAAGCAAACTGTACCCCGGCAACGGAATAGTACAGCGCCGCTGGCAAACACCAGGCAAGAAGCTTAGCTACAGCGCATGCGCATTAAAGCTGAGAGAGCCACGCTGCCCTGCTATTGGGCTGATCGGCACGCGCCAAAAGTGCGACGGCCAATCGAGCAAAAGCCTCAGCAGCGCTGCCAGAAGAGCTGCCGGCAGAATCAGGCCACTCCCAAGTTGAGCCGACAACGGCAAAAAACTGAGTCCTAAACTTTGAAAATCGACGGTCGCAAAAATTCTTAGTCCCGCGTTCCCGCCGCCCACGCGTTCGTAAGTGTCACCGCCGCGAATAAACGTGCCCATTACCCGCTCCAGAGACCAAGGAACATCACCAGAAGTTTGGGTACGTGGTACGGGTGAGCCATGGCCACAGGCCAGCAAATGTGCGTGTGAGTGTGAGGCGGTGGGTGACCCAGGGTGTGGGACCCGCATTTTTATGTGCCGGTCGCCGACAATTTATGTATTAAAAGCCACGAATAAAGCTCGGAACCGACATTTATACTTGTACACCTGGCATATAGTTTTAGAGTGATAATAACACGCAGATAATTCAATTTTCTATGTTATATTTTTGATTAAATTATAGCTTCAATCAATTAAATTCTAGATTCAATAACAATTTTTGGTGTACCTGTACACCAATCATAATTCCAGCAACGTAATTTACAACAGGTGCATTGAATCTACGAGTGTGCTCTCCAGCTGGTATTTTATCAGGATTTATATACAATAGCGTAATTAACGGATTGTAATTTGTGTACATACGATTCAAAAAAATAAACTTATACAAAATTAAAGTTGCTCCGATTTGAAAAAAAATTCGTATTGTATTACAACACTTTCGTATTTCATTCCGCATACCTCCATGAAAGAGACATTGTTAAAAAAGACAGTACAAGAAATCTTTGAAATTTTAATATAGGGCAAAGCAACTTTTTCGTTATGGATTATTTATAAATTAATAGTGTTAGCTATGATAAAAGAAATATAAATTTATAAGAAGTTTGAAGACATGATTTGTAAATGTAATAATGAGATAAATAAAAACTATATTTATTTTAATAGTACAAGAAATAATCTAAGATTGTATGAAAAAGTAAGTAATATTGAAATAAGCAATTCTTAATTGAATGATGTAATAAAGGAAACGTATATTTATCAGAATGCCAGTGTTGGAGCGTATTACATTTGTAGCTGTTTGAAGCAGTAATATTTCGATTACATGAATTTTAAAACTATCACGTATGTAAAAAGGTTTTTGTAAGGAACAAGAAAACTAAACTTACATTAATCCAAATATTAGAAACAGTAAGCAAATACCGCAGCAGCAGCGAAGCCGGAAATCCCGTGATGCAGTGCATGGTGGGCATCTTTGATTACAGCGTCTACAGCAACACAAGCAACAGTAGCAAACACTGTTAAAAATCAGATTATTTTTATACTTTTAGAAAAACGCCAATAAAACTTACGCTATAAAAGGGACAAGAATTATGCAGGTTATCAGGAATATTACAGCAAACAACATTAGCCAGTACATCGCTAAAAGCGGGGCCCACTGGTTTTGAACATATTTTGGACCGAGATGAAGCGCATTTCGGTCTTTTATTACTACATATTCTAAAAAAATAAATATAATAAGTAATCGAATGTAAAACACAGACCGGCAACATTTTGTTGTCAAAAATTGACAGCCGATTTTTATAGGTTGTAGAATCGGAATCGGACTATGGAAGTATTTTCGACCACCCTGGAGCTTAACGTGCTAAAAATCAACGTAAAATCGAAAACGCGAAGGAATAAAATGTTCTATATAGGATCACAAAAATTTGGCTTTTTAATTTCTACTATCAAAAAACTTGATATCAGAACATTTGAACAAATGAGAAATGTTTTTATAACTGCGCGTTTAAGAATTCTGTAGAATGTTTGTACATATGTATGTTACTTTTGGGGTCCCGCAAGGGAGACATTTGGGTCCTTGTTTTTACATTATTGATAAAAAATCTGCCCAAGGTTCAACTTCAGAGTACTTAGACGACGTCAAACTCTATGTGTCTGATTCACAAACAGATCTTGGTAATGACATTCTCTCGTGTCGTTCCCTAGCTTACGAATAACATGCAGAACTGCTACTCTCCAGTTCAGAGTCCATTAGCTCGGTTAAAAATAACTTTACTTTTCACTTTACGCGGCTTAATTTGGAATGCAAACCAGTCCAGTAGACTTCACCTTAAACCTGGACGTTGATGCACCAAGATCAGTACATTCAAGGGCTCCGTATGACACCAAGCACGTGCTTGTTCGTGTTAGGTGTTAGTAGGCGCGGAAGGTGAAAATATAAAAAAGGAATTCGAAGAAGTGACTATTTGCGTGCTGCCAGATTGTTTGCTTGCATGCGTACTAAGTGGGTTAATATTAATGTTTTTAGTTTAGGAAGGCTATCTACGTTTAAAATTAGCATGTACAAATCGTTATAATTTGCACATAAGACTTTAAAGGGTTCATGCAACTCAAAGGACGTTCTACAGTGGCACAACACTAAGGGAATATAGGATCTAGTATTTCTACTCGGTACGTGAAAGTTAAGCTGACCCAACAAGTCATCACTTTCCACGTCACCGTGGATAACGTTATAAATAAAAGTAATGCCAAGCATGGTTCTACGGTTAGATAAAGACGGTAAGTTGATAAGGAGGAGTCTACAAGAATAGCTGGAACCAATTGGGTACTTTCAAAGATACGGGTTTTACGGGAAAAATCGTATGAGAATCGGTTGTCATATTTTCGTCAACATGAAGTTGTTGAAGTTTGGTCGACCTGTGTAATAGTTGCACTCACCTTGTGACAAGATAGGATTGTCGGTTAATCCAGTGCTATGGAAAAAACTTATTAATTTAGAAACTGGATAAAGAATAGTTGAAGGAGAGCTTGACACTTCGGAAAAGTTACTGGAGGGAGTGTATGGAGTATACAGAGGTGGTGACCAATGCGCCTTCCCCATTTGTTCATGTACCGTGCCATGTCCATCGTAACCTTCTCGCCAGGATGTCCGTCCACTGCCGTCTTCTGTTTCTTCTTCGGCAAAGGCTGTTTTTAATATTGAAGCCATCATAACAAAGTGCACAAATAAACGCAGACCGGAAAGAAGGCCGTACTTTCGCAATTGTTGCACTGTCATTGTCTTACGAAAAATTCTTTAGATTTTCGATTGTATATATTTTTATATAGTACATTAATTTAAAATTAATAGGTTCATATGGACAGCAATAAAGGTTTAACAATTTTTTACCTGAATATATACAAGTAAGATGGCTGAAAGGGCTGAGGTTACTATGATTTTAACTAAGTTCCTTCTACTAGGAAAGTTGGATTACCGGTACAGCTAAGTTTTCTTGGCATTTAAAAATTCATCATGTTTAACAACTAGGATTATGGCGAATAATTTAAAAAGTGATAAAGATATCGCATTAAGTTGAAACAGCGAAATAAAAAATGTGTTTCAATTAATTCCCCGAACGTGAGTTCCGACTTTACTGACAGACGTGTTTGTTTTGCGCTCCAATAAATCGGAATTTTGTCAGGAAAAGAAAAACTGAAATTTCTTTCTGTGGTCCGCCTCTTGTTTCTGTTATGTCCGCTACGTTGTCCCAAACTCCGACTATACAGGCTGCCATTGCAAAATCTGCCCAGGGTCAACATGGATTACTGGCTGTTGGTAACACTGTATATGTACCAAAAACCCTCACAGCTGTTCCATCCTCGAAAATAATATTTGTTTCGCGGCTTATCCCTGACCTCGCATCGGAAGATGTTCTTGCCTATATTCATGGTAAACCCAAGCCGAGAGTTTTGAAAGTGGAAAAGTTTAAATTTTCTTATACCATCTCGTCCTTTAAAATTTGCGTCCCCCTGAACCGAACTTCTTTAACAAGATTTACTCTGGTAACTCTGACCCGAGAACGTTTTAGGTAAAGAATTCGAGACCAAGACAAAGAAAAAGCGGCCAGCGGGAGTACGGCTCCCTATAGAAACACAAACCGCAAAGACCTCTGCAAAGACCACCTCGACACCCTCAGTCCCAAAAAACTAAACACTTCCTTCCAACTTTCCCATCAGAAGACTAGAGGCTTACGCAGCAAGCTCTCAAAATTGTATTCTGACAGCTTTTCCTTTGCATCCCAGGTTATTGTGTTTACTGAAACTTGGCTAAAACCAGAGATCCTTAGCTCTGAGATTTTTCCGGGTAAGTACACAATTTATAGAGTTGACCGTCCTGTCCAGCGAGGAGGTGGAGTTTTAATTGCCGTTGACTCCTCCCTTATCTCCGAACTGGTTGGCCTTGACGATGTCACTGACATCGAATTGATTTGTGAAAAACTATCATTTCCAGGTAGTTTTATTTGCTTTACATGTTCCTATGTCCCTCCATCGGCTAAGGAGCCTATTTATTGGAAACACCTTTCTGCAATTCAGGCCGTTTCCAACAGGCTATCAGATCGAGACCAACTCATAACTCTAGGGGACTTCAATATACCTGGACCTCTTTGGTCTTCAGATGGCACAGCACGACCATGTTCTCTCTTTGTCTGGATCTTCAAAGTTTTAAGCCAGTATGTTCACTGGGTCCCGATGGAATACCGGGCTGTGTACTCAGGTATTGTGCTGAAGCTCTGTGCTACCCGCTTTTCAAATTTTTTACCTTATCTTATTTCTCTACACAAAATAGGTAGCAAATCGGATGCTGGTATTTATAGAGAAATCTCTAAGCTCTCGGCAATTTCAAGACTCTTCGAGAATGTAATAACTCCTCACTTGCAGAATTTATGTAGTTCCGTAATTTCTCCATGTCAGCATGGATTTATGAGGCAATGATCGACTACTACAAACCTTTTGGATTTTTTCCTCATTTCTTATTAGAGGCATCCAACGTTACCTACCAAGGTGATTTACACGACCTTTAGTAAAGCTTTTGATTCGGTTAATCAGTTTCTTCTTGTAAGTAAGCTTGATTTAATGGGGTTACCGGTTGATCTTCTTAATTCGGTTCAGAGTTATTTGAGTCACAGGACTGAAAAGGTTCTGTTTAACAATGCTCTATCACACTCCCTCACGGCTTTACGGGCCGTACTACTCATTGGGCAGAAAAGATTCCGCTCAAAGTTATAATATTTTGTTTATATCTAGTATGCAGCGCAGTGCATCGAAGGGGCTGTGCCACGCAGGGCAACAACAAAAAATTTATTTGGATCCGGATCCTCCTTGGACGTCGCCGTTGACTCTCCTTTGATGGCGCAGGTGGCGGGTTGCCTCCCGCACACGTTAGCTGCTGCTGTTGTCATGGGCCTATGGGCCTCAGGCGGTGCTGCTCCTTGCACAGGCTCGTTATATTCTGCTGCCACCATGGATGTTCTCGGCCAGTGATGCCGGGATGAGGATGCCCTGAGTCGGCTACAGCTGGATGGTTTCGGTGAGGACAGCGGTGATGAGGACTTGACCAATGAAGGATGCCGTGGCTGAGGGTTTTTTAGATGTTTCTACTTGCTGCTGCCGTGGCCGTGTAAAGGTGGCGAATGACCACTGCTTGCGCTGGATTTTGTTAATGTTGTTGCAAATTAATTTTTTTTTTGTTTGCAAATCTTTAAACGCTAAACACTGCTTGCGGTGTTAAAATTTTTGCCTTATTCGTTTTATTTCTAATTCTTAAGTTTTTTATACAAAGGTTTCTTAGCCTAAATCGAGGAGCAGCGCTGCTGCGCCGTGACGCTTAGATGCATATCTTATATGTATATATGAATTGTCGCCGAGTGACGGCGCTAGAGGAGTGGTAGTGCTGTAGGCACACATAGTACGCGATCAGCGTTTGGCCAGCGTAAGAATGCTGATTATGCAATTATGTATGTTGGCCCTCAAGTGGACGCTCGAATTAGGCGTGCACTTGGGCTGGACTGTTTATGTATACTTTGCAACAAAGTGCTACAATGTGTAATACACTCTAACCATTGCTATATGGGCAAACTGCACTCGTAAACGTGAAGTAATTGTACGCAAGTTTTTTTTCCGATTCAATTCAAAAAAAATCTGATGTTTTTAAAATTTTATAAAATGTGGAATTTAAATATTTTATTTATCTTAGTTTTTTCTTAGATATTAAATCACTTAACGGATACAAGAAAAAATAAGAGAACAACTAATAATAAGATAATTGGGTTATTTAAATTTTCTTGTTTTTTTGGGGGAATAGAGAACTTATTTCAATTTGCATTTTTGCATATGCCACATGAAATATGATCAATAAAGTCAAGATTAGGATCCAGGCGAACACCCAAATCATCAACTAAATCAATTCTTTCCAAAGAGCAGCAGTTTAGCGTGAAAGTCGTAAGCTTGGGAACGACACGAGAGAACGTCATAGGCTTGCATTTAGAGCCGTTTAAGTTTAATAAGCTTACGCTACACCATTTTTAAATCCTTGCAGGGTATTATAATTTAAGTCAGAAGTTTGCAACGCAGTGCAGGAGACATTTCTGCCCCTATAAAGTACATATATTCTTCATCAGCATCAACAGCCTAGTCGATTTAGCCTTGTCCGTCTGTCCGTCTGTCCGTCTATCCTTCTGTCCGTCTGTCCGTCTGTCAGTCTGTCCGTTTCGAAGGAAACTAGTCCCTCAGTTTTTAAGCTCTTTGAATGAAACCTTGCAGATAGATTACATTATTAATTACAGGCGACGATATGCAGCGGATGCAGGAAAGCGTCCGGAAATTCAAGGAAGCGCACCAGAAATTGCGGCCGCCAGTAGCAGGGCCAAACTGGTGGAAGCAACGGTGATGCTCGGCGCAACAAGGAAGAGGACGGCAACGCCCAAAATGGGCCGACCAGCACCCGAGAGACCCGCTGGCACCACCCGCCAAGGTAACAACGGCGAAAACAGCGGGTGGGAAAGTGAGGATCGCATATACGTTAAAGGGAGAAGCAAGCACCGTGACGATCCCCAAGATGCCGCAGCCCGTTAACAACCGGGTGGCAGCCATGCAACCATCGCAGTCACCACAACCACTAGCACCACCATGCCCATGAGCCGAGAAGGTGCAGCTATCAAGCCCATGGACAAGCTCTCGAGCACCAACGGCCGTCCCACGAGCAGAGGACACACAGCAACACCAGCCACCACCACACAACACACCACACGCACACACACGGCAGGAGGATGATGCAGCGGCGTTCAAGAAGAGCAATAAGCTCTCTCGATCACCGCCAACCCACGGGTCCCAAGAAGATGGGTTGACCAAGAGAGTTGGCACAGCGACGACACCCAAGTGGTCGCGAGACCCGGCTAGCCCGGCTAGTTCGCAGAGAACGACGCCGGCAAAGAAGAGCAGGGCATCCCGGGAGGCAGCTTGTCTGCAAGATCTCCATGAGTTGGGGAACCTGCTGCAGGAGGTGTCCATAAAAATTATGGACAAGTCCTCGCGCCACATCACCATCGCCACGAGGGAGATGCTCGCGAAGAAGACGGCCCTCCACTCAAGCATCCTCCAGGCGAGCACGGTGTCAGCCAAGGATGGCGGCGGCAGCCAGGAGAGCCAGGGAGCTGCTATATTGTGCCCCAAGTGCGCTCGGAGCAGGCCAAAAGCTGATAAAGAGCAGCAGACTACAACGGTGTGGAGCAAAGAGGCTGCAGCTCAAACGGAGCCATGGCGAAGGCTTAGCCAGCACCTCGTGCAGGGATCTTCACCATCTGCAGCGGAGGCCCCTCCACCACGCATTCCGCAGCAGAAAGGCGCAAAAGCGCCCAAGAAACAGCGCGCGAAACCCCGTATGGCTGCTCAAGAAGCCGAGGCGTCACACACAGCCGCCCGGAATCCCGAGAGCCGCGCTTTTCCCGAGCATGACTGGGAATTGGTCGCGAGGAAACCAAGGACGGCGCGTCGCACACGCCCCGACGCCGTCATAGTGCAGGCGAATGGCAAGTCCTATAGCGAAGTGCTCGCTATGGTGACTAGGAGGGACGACAAACAACTGTCGGAACTGGGCAGCTGTGTCTCCAAGGTTCGCCGCACCACCAACGGCAACCTGCTACTGGAAGTGGCCAAAGGCAGCACTGAGAGCGCTGAGGCCATGAAGGAGTGCATCGAAAAGGTGCTCGGTGACGCAGCGTCAGTGCGTACCACGACGGAAGAGTCAAAGGTGCTCGTCCTGGAGGTGCGTAACATCGACTCCATCTCCACGAAGGAGGAGGTCTGCGCAGCCATCGCGGGCCAATTCAGCATCGACCCAGAGCGGATCAAGATTCGCAGCATGCGCCGCGGGTATACAGAGACCCAATCGGCGGTGATCAGTCTGCCCTTCCCTTTGGGCAAGGCTGTCCTTCACCGCGGAGAAGTCCGGATCGGGTGGACCATATGCAGGATCCGGGAGAGACAGGGCCCACCGAGGTGCTTTAGATGCCTGGAACTGAGGCACATAGCAATCCATTGCAATAGCCCTGTTGATAGGAGTGGGTGCTGCATCAAATGCGGCAAGCCGCGGCACAAGGCAGCCACGTGCAGCAAGGAGGCATCATGCTTCATCTGCTCAGCGGCTGGAAGGATGGAGACGAGGCACTGGGCGGGCGGTAGAAGCTGCCCAGCCGCAAGCAGTGGGATCGCAAAATCACAGGCCTAAGTGTAGTTGATTCAGCTGAACCTGAATCACTGCAGAGCCGCGCAGGATCTCCTGACCCAGACGGTACGCGAGCTCGGCTCGGAGGTGGCATTTCTCAGAGACCCCTACAGGGTAGGCAGCAGCCGCGACTTTGCAACGGACAGTTCTGGCAGGGCGGCCCTGTGGCTCTGTGGACTGGAGGCACTGGAGATGCGCGCCATAAAGTCGGCCGAAGGATTCGTCCGAGCATGTGTTGGCGGTTACTGGGTGTACAGCTGCTACCTGGCACACAGCCTCTCGCTAGAGTCCTACTGCAGGATCCTGGATGAGCTACGCAGCGACCTGCAAGGAAGGTGCAACGTGGTGGTCGGTGGCGACTTCAACACCTGGGCCATGGATTGGGGGTCCCCTCAGACCAATGCCAGAGGCCGAGCGGTGTTGGAGGCCTTTGCTTCCCTGGATGTTGTCCTCTTGAACGAAGGCTTCCGGCAGACCTTCAGCAGGGCAGGCGTGGGGTCAATTAACCTCACCTTTGCCAGTAGTACGCTGGCTCGCCACGCGAGATGGAGAATCAGCGAGGCCTACACTGCCAGCGACCACTAGGCCATCGAGTGCTCGATAGACGTAGCAGGCCGACGGAGAGGCGTCCTGCCCGTGACCAGGAAGGCGTTCCGGCAGGACACCTTTAGGCCGCATGACTTCGCTCAGGCCCTCGAGGGGTTCGTGGCCGACGAGGATGACGGGGCAAACGAGATGGCCAACAAGCTGGCGGCAGCGGTGGAAGGAGCCTGTAGCCATAGTATGCTGCAAAGGAGGACGTTTCGGCAGCACCGCTCACCGGTGTTCTGGTGGAGCGAGGAGATCGCTGACCTGCGCCGAACTTGTCACCGCAACAGGAGACTGTTGCAGCGTGCGAAAGGCACTCCGCGCTTCTCCGCATGCAGCGACCACTACAAGGAGGCAAGAAAGGCGCTGAAAACTGCCATCAAAAACAGCAAGCGGGAATGCTTCCGATGCTGACGGCGACCCATGGGGTGGAGCCTACAAGTTGGTTGTAAGGAGGCTTAATGCGGGTGGCAAAGCCCCATCCGACCCGGAAGCCCTGGAGGAAATAGTCAGCGCCCTGTTCCCATGCGGACGACAGGTCGCGAATTTCCCCGTATGGAGCCAGGTGACATCCACTGGAAGCTAAAGCCCAAGAAGGCACCTGGACCAGATGCGATCCCAAACAGGCTAACAAAACTCACCCTTGCGCTGCTGCCGACTGAAATAGCCGGCTTATTTAATAAGTGCCTGCTGGAGGGGATGTTTCCTGACAGGTGGAAGAGGCAAAAGCTGCCGCTGCTGCCCACGTCTGGCCCACGCCACCACCATCGTCCTACAGGCCGATCTGCCTCCTTGACACAATTAGAAAGGTCTTAGAGAAGGTGATTTCGACCAGGGTGAGCGGAGCGATTGAGGCGGCTGGTGGACTCTCTCCGGAGCAGTATGGCTTCACAAAGGGGAAGTCCACGCTCGACGCCATCACGAGGGTCGTCAAGGTGGCAGAAGAAGCGATCGCAGGATCCAGGTGGAAAGGAGGGACAAAGTCCTACTGTCTGGTTGTCACCCAATTCTAACCAACACAAGCTTGGTAGGCTTTGCCGATGATGTCGCCATAGTGGCGGTTGCGAAGGAGCTCGCGTCAGTGGAGGCCCGCGCCAACGCGGCCATCCAAGCCGTGGAGTCGTGGCTGGAAGTCGCTGGACTACAATTGGCGGCCCACAAAACGGAGGCAGTCCTAATATCGATCCGGAAGTTGGTGGAAACAGCAAGCGTGTTGGTCGGAGGGACCACAATCCAGTCCCAGCGGGCGATTAAGTACCTGGACGTCCTTATTGACACGCGCCTGGAAACACCTGGAGCACCTGGAATACGTCCACAATTAGGCCAGCGGGACTGCATGGGCGCTCTCACGAATGCTGCCAAACACAAGAGGGCCGAAGCAGGTGACAAGGAGATTGCTGACCTCGGTTGTGACCTCGCAAATCTTGTGTGCAGCGCCTGTGTGGTCGAAAGCCTCCAAGGTGAAAAGTTACATGCGAGGGGTGGAGGCAGCATACAGGCTGTGTGCCATCAGGACAGCGTGCGCGTTCCGGACCATCTCGGAAGATGCGGCGCTGGTCATCGCCGGTATAGTTCCGCTCACCGATCTTGTACGGGAAAGGAGCGAGATCTTCTCAACCACGCAGGACAGGGCGGCAGCACAGCAGCGGTCCAGAGCCGAGCTCAAGGTGGACGCTAGGAGGAGAAGCATCGAGAACTGGCAGTCCAGATGGGACTCCTCGTCTAAGGGCCGATGGACACACTCCCTCATCCCGGACCTGAAGCAATGGGTACAGAGACCGCACGGGCAGGTTGATTTCTACCTCACCCAGGCGCTAAGCGGACACGGCTGCTTCCGTAGCTACCTGAAGCGCTTCGGGCATGAGACCAAGGACTGGTGCCCAAAGTGTGGCTCGGGCATCGTGGAAGACACGCAACAC
>VNJU01010538.1:0-35681 GCA_008042675.1 Drosophila seguyi | reverse complement strand
ACCCTCTTAGTGGTTGCGCCACTCTTGCTGGGTCCTGCCCTGGGAGGGTCCATAGGCTTCTGGGCGAGCCTTTTGGCCTCCTCCAAGGGTAAGCCGTTCGCAAGGTGTCTGCGCAACCTTTTTCTTGCGGCGCCTGATAGTGCGATCCGCTTAGGTTTATCCACCTTAGGAGAGGCGAGAAGGGCTTCTTCCTCTTCTTTGGTGATGTTGTCGGTGCCAGAGCCTTGTGAACAAATGTCCATGGCTTCTTCGGGCTCCCGAGTGGGGTCGATGTTAATCGAGTTGGGGCTGCTAGAGCACCCTGTTTGAGTGTTAACTTCATTGGTTTCCATATGTTGGTCCCACGAGTAGTGAGGAAGGGAATATCCCCCGGGGCAGAGCCTCATACCCCGGATCGGGCGCTTGTACGACCGGAGGTGCCAGGTATCCGGAAGCCACCGTTAAAAGACACACTAACGTAGTGCCATTCATCACAGGGGCACGGTACGGTGACACCGGTGATTACGGGTTTTATTCGAGTTGTCCTCTCTAGATCCGCCATATTTAGTCTAGAGCAGGGGCACCTCGAGCAGGATGTGGTTCTTCACCACGTATGGTCGGTCTTTGGTAGTCGGCATGTGACTGCCAACTCCCACTGGCTGAGTCAGATCGGCGCGGCGACAGGCACGCACGCTTCTTTGACAAAGCCTTAGCACCTAGAAATTGGTTTATCGGAAATACCTTTTTGTGGAAATCAAAACCACTGTGTTTTGCATGGCACCGCTGTATATATATTTTCTTAGATTTTTGGATAACATTTCTTAACGATACCTCAACGGGATCTATTTATGGTCACGGTTCAATGCAAGTCCAACCACTGCGCATTGGGGATAATACCAAACGTGCGCCCTTAAATAATCTGGCAACCGTTCTAGAATTTTCGAATATGAACGGGATACCACCCTTCTAAAAAGGCGGGGGGGACAAGATCTTTCAAACTATTTGCCTCTCGCTCTTTCTCACTGCTTTGGAATAGTTTGTTACTATCTTGAAACCGTGCTTATAGGAATTCCCCTGATTGTAAGAATATTTCATTAAAAATCCCTTATTTCAGCATTTTGCACTTTGTGTTCGTTGGAAATTCAACTTACTGAACGGCGATACAACATCGATGTTTTACATTTTTTTTTTAATTTTTTAAATAAGTGAATTGTTGAATTAAAAGTTAAAGAACAAATATTTATGATTTCAAGAACTAAAAAAAAACTAATAAATTAACTCAAAAAGGAAACTTCATGAATTTAAAAAACAAATAAATTAACTTAAAAATGGAACTTCATAAAATTAAGAACTAATATATTAGTTAGCAGCTAGTGGCAGCCACACAGAAAATTTGTTTGCGTCTTCTTTAAACTGATTGAAGACACCTGATAAACAATTTGGAAACTTATATAAGAATATTATTCAAAAACAAAAAAAAAATCATCTCTAGCGATGTTCAAATCGATCTCGGCCCGCTCGCCCTCTATTATCAAAAAAAAACATTGATGTTTTTGCACCTCTAATACAGGAAGCAATTCAAATTGGGAGACCCGCTAAATTAGCGATTGGGTCATCGGAGCCCATTTTACTTACCGATTGGGAACTCGACCCCATTGTTCAACATACCGATTGGGAACATGACCGCAAAAGTACCTTTTCTACATACCGATTGGGAATCATACGCCTTTTCTACATACCGATCGGAAATTAGTTGTTAGACAGAAGAAAACTGTTCCAAAGCAGTAAGAGAGAGCGAGAGGCAAATAGTTGGGAACAGCTTGTCCCCTGATCTGTTTCGAAGCGCGGTATTCAGTTCAGATTCGAAAATACTAGAAAGGTGCAAGATTTAGGAGATTATTTGAAGGCACACTTTTAGTATTTCCATAACGCGTCGACGAAAAGAATAAAAATTTTAATAAAACAGTTTGTCCCCGATGTTTGCCTCTCGCTCTGCCCTTCACATATTTCAAAGTATGGATCCACATACAACAATGCGTTGAAAAGACGAATCTAGGAGTTAAAAGAGCAAATACAGTCTTAAAAAATTTTATGGAGGCAAATACAATACTTTGGAAATTACATAAACATGCATTAAAGAGACATGGGACGAACAAATAAAAGTAAAAATAACAATAAGAATGCAGAGGACAATCGTAAATGGATCACCATTGCATATTGGTATGCAACTGGTACAGCTAATCGCAGCTTCTCTTCCTTTATAATGGCCACTGGTGCCATCATGTTTCTTCCTGAACGGGATACGGAACTCAATTCCAATCATCCGAGTTCCTTCCACATGTACTGGGAGCTGTTCAAGACAGGCGCAGCCGCCGGAATGTATGCCAATAGCTAAAAGACAACTATTAATATATATTATCAAAATATGAACGTGTCTATTGTTTCAAATATTGCTGGGTGTCAACAAAGTATGACCGCATTATTGGCGCTCAAAAATTTTCAAACAACAAGTAAAAGGAGCGGTCACACTTCAAAAGAATAAACATTTTTCCGCTGCGTGACAACTTTTAGAACTGGATACCGTGCTTTAATCGTGGCACAGAAACATCGATGGTCAAAAAACATCGATGTTTTAGAAAATTCGAAAAACATCGATGCATCGATTTTTTCATCGATGTTTTTGCACCTTTAACTTCTTGGCAAAAACAGTTCGTCTCGGGCGTGAATTTAATTTTTAATACCTAAGTAGCCAGGCAGTGACCCGCGGCAGATAAGCACCACAGGCATCAGAATGAGCGCACCTGGCATGGACAAGAGAAAACTCTCGTAAGTAGAATTCCCAACGCTGCACTCCGTCGCGTTCTTGGTTTTTTCCTCCAACGCTCACACATTCTGCCGAGACGTCGGCAGAATACACACACAGCCTTTTGGAGCAGCAGCTGCGCGCAGGCCGGGCAGCGCAGTCTTCGTCAAATTGATTTTTCGCGGCAGAAGTTGTACAAGTCAGCAGACAATCCCGCAGATGCATTGGGATAAACATAGAGCGGGACCTTCCCTGTTGAGGGAGGGGAGGGGCTGGCCAAATACACAAAAAGTGATAGAGAATAGAGATGGGAAGGGGAGAGACAGCTGGCATGTCCTGTGCAAGGCCAAGGACGTGCAGCTGCGAACTGCCATTTGCAAAATCCCTCAAAGGGAGAATTCAATAAACGCTTGTTTCATGTTCCGAGCGCCGTGCAACTCAAATCGCGGGATCCGACGGATTGTGCGATAAGAACCAGTACGATCCACTCGCTCGCCAACTATTTCGGAGCCCGTTATCGACAAGAGTTTTACAGCCGCTTCGGCCAACTCGCCACCGCCCCCTTTCGACACCATATGAGTAATGTCAGCAGCATTTTCTATTTGGCCCAGTTCTGCTTGCTGCCCAAGGCGAATGCGAATGCGAATAGGCGCTGCCTGCGCCTTCGTGACGACTTCCCGCGTCCTTGGCCCTGTGCGGCCGCCCCCTCAGCCCACTGACCCTGCACGCCCCATCCGCTCGAGTCCCTAATCGGCCTCATCATCAGGCTTCTCATCCACTTCCCCAAGCATTTAGGCTTTGCTTAGGTCCAAGCTCATGCTGCCTTATCAGCTCCTAGATTCCCCTCAGCCCAAGTGCGGGTGTAGACTAAGCCCAACCTCCCCAAGCTTATAAATAGCGCGTCACCTGCTCAAAACAAAAAATCCATAGTGTGCAAGCGAAGGGTGCAAGTTATGCTGCACGCGACCCCAGCTGCCTGCTGTTTCTCTTGCCGCGGTGGTACCAAACCAAGCTATTTCGATCTGGCGGCCTCAATGTCGAGGCGTTCCCAAGCAATCCCACAGGTCAGAGCTAGTGCTCCCCGTGGAAGCGCTCCTATCGCGTGCAACGTCCCAGCTAACTGTTGCTTTGGTGAGTCATCACGGCCAGGAGAACTGGCTGCTTCGCGCACTGTATGTGCTACACAGTACTATGCGCTGTGTGTGTTGAGGGAATGTCGGCGGCCCAGTATAAGTACATTTGTATCTACGCTAAAGATCACACATGAGTAATAAACATTGTTATCAGCTGCAAATTCTTTAAAACCGCTCTGCTATTATAGACAATGTGTATTAATAACAATTCCCCATTCATATTAGCACATCGGGGGACTCGCTTTACGAAATCCTAGGACTTCCGAAGACAGCCACCGGGGATGACATTAAGAAGACATACCGAAAATTGGCACTCAAATACCACCCCGACAAGAACCCCGACAATGTCGACGCTGCCGACAAGGTTATGTCTTGTTAAAACATCCGTTCACACTAAACACTTCTAAAAGTCCTGTTCCTTTTACAGTTCAAGGAGGTAAATCGGGCCCACTCGATATTGAGCGACCAGACCAAACGCAATATATATGATAACTACGGCTCACTGGGCTTGTACATTGCCGAGCAGTTTGGTGAGGAAAATGTTAATGCGTACTTCGTGGTCACGTCGCCAGCAGTGAAGGTAAAATTGGCCGTCGCTTGCCATTATAGGCGGATCTTATATTCTCTGATTTCTTGCAGGCACTCTTTATCTGCTGTGCCGTGGTCACTGGATGCTGCTGTTGTTGTTGCTGCTGCTGCTGTTGCAACTTCTGTTGCGGCAAGTTCAAGCCGCCGGTCAATGAGTCGCACGATCAGTACGCGCATCTCAATGTGAGTGATGTTTGAATTGACACAGCAAAGTCCCTGTCCTGCCCTGTCCTGAACCCCGTCCGCTACTACTAACGGAACGCATTTTGCTTTGGTTAGAGAAAAAGAGTACACAAGAAAATCAATCTGGTGCAAAGTCCCCACTAAAGGTCCACTAACGCATGCTCCCATCCATTTACACTGTAATACACCCAACCGAGCACCGAATCCATGATCCATTTTGATGATTTTTGTGAGGAGTTCCGTAGCGCGATCCCTTAGAGCAGCTAATGTTTAGTCAAAAACGTGCTCCTACATATAACATTAACGCTTGATCAATAAATTCCTAACCATTATTTAGTATTATGCGGTTTATTAGCTTACTTGACACGCTGCCTTCTTAGTTTGGGTTGCTTTTTAGTCCGTATAAGCCTTTAAATCTCCGCACTGTTTTGTTAAATGTTAAACGTTGGGGTAAGTATTTAAGCAGTGTTCTTTTCGGCTCACAGTCCGCAGGACAGAGGTGAATGGCTAGTACACATAAACTTGTTCAATCCACTCGAGTTACGTTCTGTTCTCCCTTTTCAAAATTTGATCCCAACACTGTTTGTTTTATATGTACTTCGCGAAAATCATCAAATGCTTCCAACGTCTCTCACTCTCCATCCAATCTAATGTAATCCAAACCCTTATAATAGCAAGATGAGAAATGCCACTCTATTTTTGTTGCACTAGAACGTCGTGCTGGCTTCAGGCTCTCTTGATAGATTGCTTAAAAGCCACAGAGAAGTGCTGCAGAACCGACGGCTGTATGAGTATAGTCGTAAATGAAAGCGGATTCCATTTTTAGATTTTAACTCTCCAAACGTGCAAAAGTTGGTTGCATATATCAAATATATCGGCGTTGTGAATTTTGTTATTGTAAGGGCCTTTAAGCCGTATAATTATAACGACCGTTAGAAATTCAAGCAAGCACTGAATCACTGAGGTATTGAATTCCCAGACGGAAATTTTAATTTGATCCACGATTGCTTCTCTTGTTTTTAAGTACTCCATTTCGCATTCAGCTTAAGTTTGCACCAGCTTCAAAGTGCAATTCCAATCTTTGTTTGTTTACAAGCCCCACAAGAAAAGCCGACGATTTACGTTTATATTTTTATTTAACTTTTTTTTTAAAAAAAAATAATTTGCGATCGACTCATCATATCCACTACCCACCACCCACCACCACACACCCGCTCTCGACCCGCGTCCGCCAGCGCCCCGATGGTAATCGAGATGTCAGCGATCTGCCGCCACAAATGGGACAGCCGCCACGTCTCGTAAGTATACAAATAGAAAACGACACCAGCACCACCACCGTATGACCTGCAACCCCTGCAACTAAATAATTAACTAACACAAACCCACTAACCAAGTTCAAGGGAAGCTCGAATCTAAATTATAATGTTCCAAGGCAAGTTTTTTTGTTTAAAATTTAGTCTAGGGAGAAAATTAACCAGTATGGAGAGATGAAGATGATGATGATGGGTTGGAAGTGTCGCTGTAATTGCTTGGGTAAATGTTTTTTATGATTTTTTGGTGCCACTTTGCTATCATGAAGCTTATTTTATTTTGTAGTATTTGGCAAAAACAACAAATATAACACTAGTAGCTTAAGTGTAGAAAAATACGAACACTAGAACCGCTTTCGACCCACAACACGTTTTTGACTAAACATTGTCGAATGACAAAGTGCTTTGAGCTCCGAAGACAAGAAAACAAGAAGCTATATTCGCTAATAAATCCCATATCTTGTGTGACCCCCAGGAGGATGTTGATCTGGACGACGTGAATTTGGGTGCAGGCGGTGCCCCCGTAACATCACAGCCACGCGAACAGGCCGGAGGCCAGCCGGTGTTTGCAATGCCGCCGCCTAGTGGAGCTGCCGTTGGGGTTAATCCTTTCACCGGCGCACCAGTGGCCGCCAATGAGAACACGTCACTGAACACAACGGAGCAGACCACGTACACTCCAGGTATATAAACAGTCAGTGCAGAAGACAGCCCTAAGGAGAGGTTACTCAACCAACAAAGCGTCTTTGACCATCGAACTTGTTATCTTTGTGCATAAATTGAACAATTATTGTAACCTTCGGTCGGTGTACTCTGTCAGACATCAACCTTAGAAAACACTAGCATTAACAGCTTGGATCACCAAATTTACTTTTTCACGTGTGTAAAATGTCACATATAGCTAGCCATACCAACACGTCCAGACGAACATGGGATCTATATAAATACTCTGATCACGGATTTGAATATTAAGTCTCTTTCACACTTTGATTGGCTCACTCCTTCGCTGTTGAGGTATGCTGCAGCTGCTTTAGAATCTCCTTTACAAAGGACCTGCCAGCAATCTCTCTCCGAGCTCTGGAAAGTTAAGGCTCTATCTCGACCTGGAATACCATGTATATGGGACGGTCCACACATTACGCAATCACTTTTCTAAACTAATTTGAATACTCTTCTCCCTATAAAATTAAGAAGATTTATTATTGAATAGGTTTCAGTCATTTGTTTTTCAAAAACTAATTCAAAAATAAGTTATTTTAAATGTATTTTGATGTAAAATGATAACGTAATCAAATAATTAAACAATCATTTCATTACGTAATATATGGACAGGCCAATCAGTCAGTCAGTTAAGTCCAGAGATCAAGAATCACTGCCATGACATGTACAACTAGTTCTGTTTATGTTTGATTGGTTGCATTGTTATTACCTGTGTCTCTCTTATTGTTTGTTATGCAACGCATGAATTTTGCCTTGGTTTTCTCACTTATCACCATGTCTACTGTTTTCTCTCTCTTTTTTCGCCTCCAGATATGGTAAATCAGAAATATTAGGCAAGTGCTGCGAACGATTCAGATACAGACACAGAGCCCTAACCCGTAACAGAAAAAGAGAAAAGCCCAATATGTTTCGTAATTATTAAAGTTGTTTTTAAGATGCGCGATATGTTGAAGCAGTCAACATATAAACTTATGTATTTATTGTAAGCCGTAGAACTTAGCTCTATCTTTAAAGTCTAATTATGAGGTGGGCTTTTGGCAGCCACCTGTCGGGTTGATCTTGGTCCACTTCGAGAAATCGTGTCACCAATTCCATTATTCAGTAATCAGCTGGCAAGATCTATTAAGAACTTGTCGCGTTGCCTAAATTGTATATCCGAAGTTAGTTTCAATATTTGCTGCTTGATCGGTCTCCTTCCTGCGTATGGATTCAGTCGTAATGGACAATGTAATGATATGTGTGTATGATATGTGTTTTCTAGTTTGCATTTGTGTCCTCGCCCAATCTAGCTTAATTGTTCGCGAAATCGCCTCAATCGGTTCTGTTAATGTGTCGAAACTACTTATATAAAGATGAATTGTCGAGCGACTCCCAAGCAGATTGCTCCGATCCGATCCTAATGCAAATGTAAATAAGTCAAGTTATACAAATAAGCATCACACAGGCAAGCAGAGGAGGACGATGAAGGAGGACACTAAACACTGCATAAGGCGGAACTTAATGGAAAGATAATATATATATATATAAATATAATATTAATCCCCTATTTATAAATATTAAATACAGTTAATCAAAAGTTCAATTGTAACCTCCCAAAGTATTGCACTTGCACATGTATTCAAAATTGTTTCAAACTAAATTGCATCCTGTTCGGTTTAGTGTTTTTGTTAACCCCGTTAACGGCTTTTAAATGTAAATTAATGCGTGCTTAGTCGAACAGTAATAAAATGTTATATCCTAGTACCATAACCCCATCCTAAATCATTTCAAAAATCAATGATTACATTATTGCATCAGTGCTGGCTCGGGACTCGTAAGTCGATCAATTTTTAAGAATTTTAAAGGATGTCCATCCCCCTAGCCCAGCCATAGTATAAACAAAGACCGTATAATAACAGGGTGCAGAATGCTCCATATATTTCAGTTGCCATATCGAGCTCTCTACGCTTACAACAGACGCGTGACAAGTGCGTATGTTTTCTTACAGATCTAGAATGCTTGAGAATACTATACAGGCATACAGAATGTCACAGAATGCGTAGAAGAGAGCGTATGGCGTTACTCATATTCTTATTATAATGTGTTTGGTATAATAATGCATACTTACGTACATATATGGAATTCAATTAAAGGTGATTACATCTTACGGTCTTGCGTGTGTATTTATTGTTCGTCAAGTCAAGTCATAAGCAAAAATAATTAGTAACCTACATTTAACTAAAACAATTGTTTCCAAATTCCAATTGTATTCTGTATCTATAACACGTTAAAAGCGAAATCAATAAATTTACTATACAAACTCGGCGTGCGTGGTGTCTCAGCCTAGGGTGTAGGGCATCCAGCAGTCGGCGGACTCTTCTGTAAAGCTGGAGAAAGCTCACCAAGGATGGTAAACAAACCGGACGCCAACCAGCCTGTCGCGCTTCGGGCGAGAGAACTTTCCACGGCGCCAGCTGACGACAGATAGCTTTCACTCCTCGCCCGCTCTTTCTCTCGTTCTCCGGTTCTCCGGCTTTGTTTTGTTTTCGGGCAGTAACAGGCAGGCAGGCAGGCACATGCGCTCTGGCCAAGACCTCCCCAGCAGCTCGCTTCCGCGGGGGCTCTCTCGCGTCGGCTCTAAACTTCGCCGCAGAGTTGTTCTGGTGCCTCAGAAGCCGAAGACAGTCCGTCGGAAAGTTAGTGCGAAGTGCAGACAAAGGGAGGAGACTTTTCCTGGCTGCTGCTCCTGTTCACCTCCAGCTCTAGCTCCCAGCGCCTGCTCCTGCTCCTGCCAGCGACATAAAAGTGGAAAATGTGATGTGTTCGCTTTAATTGTCGGGGATAAATCAATTCCGCTGTTAACTAGATTACTGAACAGACCTGGCCGAAAGCAGCAGCGGAAGCAAAGGGGCCAAATCGAAAGCAGGCCGTGGAAAAATATCCGCACTCTTGTGCGTTTGCGTGTGTGTGCGACAGTGTGTGTGTGTGTGTGCGAGTGCTTGTGTGTGTTCGCCTTAGTTTTTTTCATGCGCAATTTGGGTTACAAAGCGAGAAAAACGCTGCTTTAAATGCATTTAAATGTTTTAGGCACGGGCTTCATTGATTTTCCCACGCACAAGAGTATGCTGCTCGGAGCGAGCCAGTCACCAAGTCCACTCCCGGAACAAAGGAACCAAGCCAGCGATGTGGACAAAGACGAAGCAGCTCTAGGCGCCCCGCAGTCGTAGTCCCAGCACCTGTTCTTTGGGCTAGGACCCGTCCGCCTGCGGACCAGGACCCTCAGGAACACAGGCGGAAATCAGAACAGGCATCCTGGCTCCCGTACTGCCGAGCAGCGGCTTGTCCGGTCTCGTTGGCGCCGCCAATGGCAAGCACCAGCACCAGCCTCACCTCCTCTCGCCCACGCACACCTCCCTGCCGGCCGGCATATGCAGCAGTGACAGCGGCATCTCCACGCTAAGCGCCATCTCGCCGCCGCTCTCCACCGCAACCCCGGCTGCAACTAACGTGGGAGGCGGTGGCGGCGGCAGTCCCCAGCTGCGCACCTCCCCGGCATTGAGTATGCTTGGCAGTGCCACGGCGACGGCCAGCGCCAAGTTGTCCAGCAGCGGCACCGGCGGCACTCTTACCGCGGGCATGCTGGGCCCGGCGGCTAGCATTGACCTGGGCAGCTCGCCCCTCTCGCACCGCAACTACAGCAACTCGCTGAAGGGCTTCAGCTTCCGGCGCAGCTTTGACGACAAGATCATCACGCCGCCGTACATGTCACGCGCCCACGCAATCCCCTATCCGCACTTTCATGCGCCGCAGCCCGCGCCCACCACGCCGCATCATCACCATCTACATCAGCATGCGACCGCAAACGGCACTGGCACGGGAACGGGATCCTGTGCCGGTACTGGAGGACTCTTCTCGCCGGCGCACCAGCAGCCGCTTTCGCTGTCAACGGTGGCCGCGGCGTTGCCTCTGGCGCCCCTCTACGGGTCCCCACTGGCGCTGCCGCTGACCTCGTCTCAGTCCACCACAAAGCTCTCCTACCGCGACGACTTTCTTCAGCAGATTGGATACCTGCCAACCACGCGCATCTACAGCACCCCTACCAGCATCGTGGACGAGGACAAGGCCCAGCAGGACTTCCTCTCACTGTCGCTCTCCCCACCGCTCAACCGGCGCCGGGATATGCCGGCCCTTCGAGGACCCTTCGTCAGCTTGTAAGTACACAGAGAGTTAAGCCATTTGCAACCGTAGCAATCTGGGACTAATTCGCATGCTGCTACCCGTGTAGGGTACAGCAATCCAGTAATTACAAACAGTTCAGAGATATCTTGCTCACAATTCACTGGATACACCTGGGAAAAACATTTTTTTGTTTTGTCGTTGAATTTCTCAGAAAGTTTTACACATACATAACAATATTATAATTCCACCATACTGGAAAATGTCTACTCAATTTGTAGCAAAGTTACTCAAAAATATGGATCTACAAAAGTCTGGATCCACTGACATATGAACTGGGAAAATAATTCATTTGTAGCAAAGTTATTCAAAAATGTGCATCCACAAAAGTCTGGAAACAACGACATTTAACTGCCAATATCATTAGAAACTTATTGTACAAATTGTATTATATTAAAGTGCACTTGAGTGCCGTGACCTGACTTTAAATTTTTGTCATTTTTGTCATGATGGAGTCTAAAATTAAAGGAAATTTTTTCAGCCGAAAGAAAAATAATTATAAAATTATTTCTTGAGGGTAAGGTACTCCTCTATTCAGAAGGTCATCAAAAACTATACTTCCACCGAATCAATCATTACTAAACCTCGAGCTGGTCGCCCTCGCCTTTTAACAAAGAGAGAAAACAAAAAAAAAAATGGATTGAAGTTGTAAAACAAAATCCTCAAATAACTGCTGTTCTCCAAGCCCGTATCGGAAGTGATTTTACGGATAAAAAAAATGAGGGTACAATGGTCGGGTAGTCCGTAGCAAGCTCTTTATTTCAAAAGTAAACTTATTTACAGAAAACGATGCCCTGTCATGGATAAAGAAAATTTTTACCTGACTGTTAAACATGGAGGCAGCGAAGTAATGCTTTGTGGCTGCATGGCAGCTAGCGGCGTAGGAAATCCCAAATTTAAGGACACGATCTTGAACCACATGGACTATATGGACATAATACGCAAAATCTACCCCAAAGTGCGAAGAGCTTAGGCATGAAAGAGACATTTTATTGTCAGCATCAAAGTGTTCCCAAGCACACAGCCCATAATTTAACACTCTGGCTCTTATATAACGCCAAGAGACAGCCTTCTCAATCTCCAGACCTCAATCCAATAATGGACTTGTGGGACCTACTTGAGCGCAGAATCAGGAAATACAAGATTACATTAAAAGATTACATTAAATTATAATAGCAAAGCAACCTGATTTTTTATTTAAGCTAATTAGATTTCCTTTCTCACACCGAACTAACAATTTATCAGTACACGCACAAGACTTGCAAGCTCTGATAAACAATTTTTATTTATGCGATTAAACTTTGGAATCATATACCAAATCAAATTAAGTTAGAGACACAACACAATGCGAAAGCAAACTGAAAACCTATCTTACCACACACAAATAAAACATATATAAAAACATACACTAGAAATTTAATAAATGAAATAATTTTAATATTAAGCTAGCTTTATTACATTTTGAGACTGTCGCAATAAATTAAAAGTTGTTTACTTGTAGCGCCAGGACGATTAATAAATAAATCAAATCCAATTTAAGAAGGTTATAATGCAGGAAAGGGTTATAATTACGTTATATATAATTAACAAGTGGATTTTATGCCGAGATATCTGAGGGAGGTTCTCCATAGAGATGGCTATCCAACTAACTACCAAAACCATGCTGTGTCCAGACTTTTGTGGATGCACATTTTTCAGTACCTTTGCTTAAAATTTAATAACAAGTAGCAGTATTTTATATGGGGGAAAATATTATTAGTATGTATAATACTTTCTGAGAAATGTAACGTCAAATCCAGAAATGTTTTTCCCTTCATATATGTGAGCAAGTGTACATATGTATACATTTTTGACGATTTCAAAATTTAAAATTTGTGTTTTGCTCAACATGTTCTTTAAAATATTTGTCAATATTTAACCGGGTTCAATTTAACTAAAATCAGATTACTATTTCATACATATGAATATCTGACAAAGAGGCGATCGGAATGCAAGGACGGAATACATCATCGGGATGCTGAAGTATGTAGACCCTTGCAGTTCCAGTTTTATCCATCCATCCCCATTCTGTAGTGTCTATAGCACCGAGAATGTGCGTAATGTGTCCGACGAATTAAAAGATTTTAAATTTTTTCAAAATGGGGCAGGTGCACCAAAATGCCCAGAGTCCTCGGATACTCTGAACACGAATCCGGTCTCATGTAGGTTTTTGAGACATTTAAAAAAAGTGGAAAAAAATGAAGGTTTTTGCTACATTTCAGGTACTAAAAGTTCAAAAAAGATTCTGTTTTTCAAAATGATCTTATCTTAAAGCATTGAAAATCTTCGGGAAAATATACTCCAGTTTTAGGGTGTGAGATTTTTAAAATTTTTTTGGCCTGATTATTTAACAACAAAATTTTGATTTCCGATATTTTTTGAGTTGAGTCTCACTCTTACCTTACATCGCTAAGATGTGTTTTTATACCCTTGCAGGGTATTATAATTTTTGTCAGAAGTTTGCAACACAGTGAAGGAGACATTTCCGATCGAGTCGATCTAGCCATGTCCGTCTGTCCATCCGCAAACGAGTCCCTAAGTTTATAAGCTATCTGAATGAAACTTTGCAGATAGGCTTCTATATGCTCTCACTACTATATAAGTCGGAACGGGCCGGATCGGACGACTAAATCGTATAACTTAGCCAATTTTGGAGATATTTGCATAAAATTTCAGATCTGACCATTTGGTTTTATTTTTCAATTTCGGTTTTAATTTGATAAAAATCGGACAACTATATGATATAGCTCCATAGGACCGATCGGAAAATTTGAAAAAAAAATTTAACTAAGCCAATTTTCCACATATTTTCATAAAATTTGAGACAAGGACATTTTGTATTATTCCGGAATTTCGGTTTTAATTTCATCAAAATCGGACCACTATATTATATAGCTGCCATAGGAATATATATATCTGTTTGGCTTTGTTGCTTGCAACATTTTTAGCCTGAACATTCTGCACTGCCAACATTTATTTTATGACATTAGAAAGCGAAAAAGTCAAAACAATTTTCCTCTTCTTCTTCTAATTACTGCAAGGGTATTTAAACTTCGGCATGCCGAAGTTAGCTTCCTTTCTTGTTTTCATTAAAATTTACCGATCGGTCTTATGGGTGCTTATGGTATAGTCGATCGATTTTGATCAAATTAAAACCGAAAATCTAGAATAATACAAAATGGTTATTTTTTAAATTTTACCCAAATATCTTAAACATTTTCTAAGTTTTAAATTTTGTTCATTAAAAATTACCGATTGTTCCTATGGAGCATATAGAAGACTATCTGTTCATTCAGAGGGACTAGTTTGCGTAGAAACGGACGGACAGACGGACATGGCTAAATCGACTCAGCTGTTGATACTGATCAAGAATATATACACTGTATAGGGTCGGAAATGTCTCACTGCGTTGCAAACTTCTGAGTAAAATTATAATACCCTCAAATGGCATAAAAAAGCAAATGGACAATTCCTTGGGAATAGACTCAAAAAATAAAAGTTATTGCTTTAGAATATCTCGTCCTAGTTCTCCGATTTTTATACATACCCTTACAGGATCAACATTAGGAAAATTCAACTTTTAGTTAATTTGTTAGTTTTCGTCGGTCCACACAAGTTTAAAAATGTCCTTAATTTAATGACCCTATATAAATATTGGACAACATATTCTGTGAGAGCTCTATTTTCAATTTTAGCATCCTTAAATCATCCAGATACAGTGAGGCGTCGATTTTTTCCCACCATCCCTAAGGCGTCCGCTTGGTTTGTTTACGTTTCTAATTTGGACTAACCGCAAGTAGGCGCCACGTGATGCCAGTCGCTAACCGACGAGCATCCCCATCCCCCTTCCCAGCAGGTGAAGTCAGCTCCACACAGTCGTACTCACCCCAGCACAGAGGCACTGCAATTGAGCGAAACGATGACGTATCTCGCTGCCTTCCTCTGCTCCGCCTTTGCAGTGATTTTCTCGGTGATTTGTTGTTTTTATACGCTTCTTTGAGCGTCTATAAATAATAATACGGCGGGAGCCGAGCAAAAAATAATAGTTCCACGGTGTGCGAAGGTCCGCAAAAGTGTTTGAGCACTAGGGTGGCGCTTGGCGAGAGTTTTTCGCTTCAAACGAGTCGTTAGCAAATCCGAAATGAGCAAGTATTGAACCCAGTACGTTAAGGGGGCGTAAAAAAATCAATACACTTTGTTTTGTCACTTGTGAGCTCGAAACACTTGCATATTTCGTCAGTTCAATATTGCCTCTGTTTGGCTCCAACGGGTCCAATCTCACCGCAATCCTCGAAAACCACTTTTTGTAAGTTTTTGAAAAATTCTGGAATTTCTGGTATGCAAAACCCTATTGTTCGAACAACCTCGGGCATACATTTGTACACAGTACATATGTTGGTGTGTATCATGTACGTATAAGCGAGGAAAAACTTGGCGCGATGCCCAAAAATCTCGAGGAACACGATGATAATAATGATATGTCCACATATGTGTGGATTCTTTCCTGGTGTGGTGCAGTCCATGACCGGCAAAAGCGACGACCAACATCGGCAACGACATCGACTTTATGAAGTATACATTGGATAATGACGCCAACAAATAAACACAGAGCGAAAATGCAGCATTTTTCCATATAATGGTGTAATTATATTGTTATTTTAACCAAAATTGCTTAGTTTCGTATTGTTTATTTTGACTTGAAGGCGGAATCGTCTTTAATTTACCTAATTTCATTAGTAAGTAACAGTGTACACAGCAACCAAAGAACTACAGGGTTGTTTTTATATTGCAATGTTGCATTAAAAATACCAATATATACAGTACCAGTAATTGTAAATAAATTCCCCAACTAGAAAAAGTAAACAAGATATACCGATACCCAAGGCATTGTGGGTGAAATTAAAAGGAATGGAAACCAATGTCACCAACACCATCTTGCTTAAGACGCATGCAAAGGCTAGCAAGATGTTAAAGAACACGCATAAGTTAAGTCAACACTGATTTAGATGTTCTCCTTCTGTCAGTTGCATTCACTACAGGTTTGCATCAAGCATTGTTGCCTACGAGAAACCAAACGTATTGTTCGAGTAAGTGAGAATACCCATTAGTTTTACCCAATAAAAGGGTCCTAGGGTATGGATATTCGCTGCAACAAAGTACATATATTTTCAACAGTGTAGACACTCAGGCAAATCGGCTCGCTATCGGCAAACTTGGGTTCTGGGTGATCCGCACACAATCGCACTCGAACGGACTCGGGTCGGTGGGCAGTGGGGTGAAGATGGAGGCGGAGGTGGAAGACTAAACTAAGTTGTGACAAAATAAAAACAGAACAGAAATAACATGAAATACTCGCGCGAGTTTGAAACGGCTGCGCCTTGTCCCGCTCAGGAAGAGGCGGCGAAAACAAAAGTGAAAAGCCATTTCGACATTCTCGCAGACGCAACTGAACGAATCGGACGGGCGAAGAAAGGCACTCGCGCAGATACAGATACAGATACTTTTCATAATTCAGATTTTTCCGCTGCGCGATATTTTATTTATTTACCCTGCTCTGTGTCCGGTTATGTAAGGGGTGTGTGCGAGAGCTCGGTGGGTGTACTGCGACCAAGCTTAGTTGGCGGGTGACCGTGATGCAAGTGGGGACTTGAGAAAGTCAAGGTCGCCACCGCTCCACTCCCGTTTCCCCGGCTAGCAGCGTTACTGCAGCGGGGCCATGTAGGCGCGTCGGCCAAAACAGAAGCAGAAGTGGAAATCCAATTGTCGAATTGAGCAGCGAAGCAAATCGGAAATGGAAAGGCAAATAGACGGCTGGGGGGCAACCTGCCCCAAGGAGGCCAACGCCACAGCAGACGTTTGGTGGCAGGCAACCCTTCTGGATCTTTGGCTAGACCTGTACCTCAGCTACATGCACTACGTCGAGCTCCTCGCAACCGGGGGCGAAACGGCTCACATGGTGGGCCGCCATTTCGTGTCCACTCTCGCGGAAGACCAGGTCTTCATGGGTGTGTTTCAGGGCAGTCTGCTGCTGCTCTTCCTCTTTCTGATGCACCAGCTCCGACTGTGGAGTTGGGGTTGCGGGCCGGACATCCCGCCCAATGCCACGCCTGATATCGCCAAGGAGCTAAGCTGCGATTTTAACTTTGTCTCCGAGCAGGAGAAGCGCGCGGCCCAGGACGCTGCCACGGAGGCGTTGCTGGAAGTGGAGGAGAAGAAGAGGCGCAAACGGTTTACCAAGAAGCGTAATTGCGTCTCTGCCGGGCCCATCCTCATTGCTCTTCGCCAGCAGTCAAAGAGACCCAAGCACCATCGCCAAGTTGCTTTGCTCTTTGAGCCCGTGACCCCCGGAGAAGTGATATTGGATACTTACTTGCCGCCCCGGGAGCAGCCCCTAACTATTAAGCTGCCCCAGGTGTTATCTGAACCTGTCAAGGAGGAGGAGACTGAACTACTAGAGTTTATGTGGGTTTGCGCAGGGCTGGACAGGCCGCAAGGCCCTTTTTCTACTCTTACTTATAATCTTACGTTTCCCTGTGCACTTCCAGCTGAAATAGCTAACGATTTTCATTTACTGTTTCAGATCGGAGCCCCGTGGGACGCTGAGTACTACGGACGAGGTCTACCCGGATTCATCCGACAGCAGCCTCTACGTATCGGACGAGGAGCAGGAGGACGCCTCTCAGTATTGCCGTGGTGGCTACCATCCAGTGGTCATAGGAGACATATTCGACAATCGGTTTCGCGTGGTGCGCAAACTAGGATGGGGTCACTTCTCCACCGTGTGGCTGTGCCGCGACCTCAAGTGAGCCTTGTACCGCAGTTTGCTCTTAGCAATCCCGATTCACTTGCTCGTTTCATTTCCTCGCAGGGACGAGAAGTACGTCGCCCTCAAGGTGGTGAAGAGTGCACCGCACTACATAGAGACGGCTGCGGACGAGATCCGGCTGCTGGAAGCGATCCGCGACGCAGACCCACTGGACGTTAAGCGGGAGCGAATCGTGCGGCTGATGAACCACTTCACTGTACGCGGCGTAAACGGGATGCACACGTGCCTGGTCTTCGAGGCCCTGGGGTGCAGCCTGTACAAGCTCATCGTAAAGAACAACTACCAGGGTCTTGCCATCGCCCAGGTGCGTAACATTATCCGGCAGGTGCTGGAAGGACTGGACTACCTGCACGGCAAGTGCAGCATCATCCACACGGACATCAAGCCGGAAAACATCCTGCTTGTGATCGACAACGCCGCAGCGATGAATCAGCAGATTGACGACGAGATAAATAGTCTGCGGGTGAAGGGAGCTGACTTCCCCGACTCGTATAGTATGTGCTCCCCCCTAGACACCTTTTTGCCTGTTAATTCGCCTCCTTCTTCCCGTAGTCAGCTCCATTGAGAAGCAAACGAAGTCGCGGGCCAAGTGGCCGCTGATCGAACCGAATGGATCGACCAACACCAACACGAGCAACAGCACTGCGAACAACTCAACTTCGTCGACGCCACTGGCCGCCTTAATCATTACATCGCTGGACAAGGAGGATACCAACACCACCTCGTCCACGCTCAACTCGAACACCACCTCCTCGCTGGCCTCTAAGTACTCCAGTTTGCTGGGCGACAGCGAGTGCAACGGTGGCCTCGGCGGTGGAGGCGGATTCGTTAGCGGAGTTGATAGTCCCGTCCTCGGTGGACCCGCTAACCTGAACAATCGCTATAGAACCGAGAAGAAAATCACTGCCAAGGTGAGTCTGCTTCTCGACACGGCCACAGCTCAACCCCCACACACGATGATGCTGGATAAGATAAACTCCCTTGGTGTCCGTGGAATAGCATATTCACTCTCGATATTGGTAACACCTCAGCCAACGCTCACTGCACACCACAGAAACACATAATCGGTATTCTTTTAATTTTCCTCGTTTCCACATTATCTTTTCGGTTTGGTTTGAAATTCAGTCTTCCAACGAACTAGAGGACGACGCCGGGTCCGACACGCAGTGGGAGCAGAGCCCTCTGGCCAGCGACACGCCCACCGATCCCGAGCCTGAGGCCAGTCCCAGCGCGCTCCCGGAGAAGGTAACGTGGTTGTGGGATAGTCTGGTAGTCGCTAGTGCTAGACCGATCCCTAGACTCGTTCGATGATGTACCTGTTTGTTTTCGTATTTTGCTTTATTTTTTTTTTGTTTGGAGTAGAGCCGGACCCCGGGGCAACTGACACTATCGACTCCTCAGCGATGTCCGGGTGCGTCTGTGGCCACCCCGCTGCTTATCGATTATTGCTCCTGAGTTCTCGTTGATTGATCCACACGCACACTGACCTCACACGCTAACTCACGGCCAGTTAATCTGCAACCTGTAACCAAAGGCTAAATGCTAGAATGCTTTCTAGATGTTCGTGTTGTTTAGGAGATTCCCCCCACGTGCTTACCATTGCTATTAGCTATCTAACCCACCTAACATAGATATATGTATATCCTACTAAGATATCCTTCCTATTTGAGCATATCAATGATTTTCACTGTACGAGTATCAATATTACTTATGGATAATCGATGTTACCATATCATAGGTGTAATATGCATGTCTGGTACTCGTAGAGCAGATTGGAAATTCATGATTCTTTGCAGGCGCTAGTGACCAGTTTTTTTTTTTAAGCTATATGTATTGAGTGTCCATCTGTAGTTTAACTTCCCCGTGCAAATAACAACATATTTTGGTTGTTATACCCTTGCAAGGTATTTTAATTTTAGTCAGAAGATGGCAGCGCAGTAACATTGCCGAAACTATAAAGTACACATACAAATATTCGAATCATATATACATTTGATTCGATCTGTCTGTCTAAGCAGTTCAGTCTCCCAGTTTTAGAGCTAAAAAATTACGTTATTGCTAAGCGTTGCAGTTGGTGTAACAATGTTGTAACACGGTAATTCAGAGCACTCCATTCAATAGGTGTCATGGAAGCGATCGGAAAATTTTTAACTAAAAAGTAGCTCTGTTTGTTTTTCAACATATTTCAATCGTATCCATTTTATGGCAGTTTTATATGATTTCAGAACTAAAGTTAAATTTTGTAAAGATCACTTAGCTGTCATAGGACCGACCGAAAAATGTTGAGGAATATATTGGAAATAAACATACACTTTGGTGTTTCTTTCTGTGCTTATTTTTTTGTATGCAAATGCAAATATTACAATATGTGTATGTATACGGAAGCATAAAATCCGAGAAAGCAAAGAATAAGCGTTTTTAAGCCAATGTATATGCTTTTTGCTTTTTTATTTGCATCTATGCTAAGCTCTTGCTCTTCTAACCGATGTTGTTTTTTGAACATATGTACATATTTAGTGCATATTGTCTATATCAAATCCCAGAGGAATATCGATTTCGATACTCTTGGTGTTAATCAAAGCACGGATTTCGGTGGACAATCCCAGCTTTGACCCCGCACTGCTAGTTATTTGTTATATTGATGTACGCACAACCTGATAAACAAAAAAAAAGTGCAAACCAACATTGTGTGTTCTTTTTCTTCCTTTCTCTCTTTCTTTGTGTGACACAATTATATGCAACATTACGATATATCCACACCAACCAGCTGCCCACCCCCAACAATTCCTGCCCCGCGATCAAAGCGAACACCAACACCCTGCCCAACTCAAATACTCCGAGCACGTGCACGACCTTGTCCAACGACCACACCAGCAACTTCACCAACACGAGCACCAACAGCGAGACAACGTCCACTCCCGCCCTTCCAAGTGCAACTCCTGCCTCCACATCCACATCCGCCTCCGCCCCCGCCTTTGCATCGGCCACGCCCCCTAGCACGCGCACGTACTCGTTCACGCATCTAGCGTCAACAACAACAGCTCCAGCTACCACTACAACGACAGCCGCAAGCACTGAGTTGTATAATGGCGATCATACAACAACCAGCACATCAACAACAACAGCCACCAATGCGATATCCACCGCGCCAACAACAATTACAACCACAAGCACATCAGCAACCGCAACTGCTAAACTAAATGTCCATGCCAATACCATTCCTTCGCAGAACCAGAGTCAGAGTAGCCAGACTAATACCTATACGATACAATCGCTCATCAACAATAGCAACGTCCGGGTGAAGATCGCTGACCTGGGTAACGCCTGCTACGACGTAAGTACCAAAGACTCCCAAGACTATAATCCGCATTTAATATAATATAGCCAAGATTAAGTAAAATAAGCCTTATGAACTTAATAAAGCAGAGAGATAAGGATACAAATTTGTATTTTAAGTTGAATTATGATTTATACAGAAAAATTAGCTCTCAGTATATGGAGCATGTCCCGAAGTTTAACCAATTTTATGTGTATTAGATTATTTTTTTATGATAGCTCCATTCGATCTCGGAAACAGTAATCTACCCATATTAAATCTGTAGAATCGTGAAGCTGTTTAAAATTAAATTATCAAAAAAAACGAGTTTTTATTAAATTATTACATTTTTAAATGTTATATGTAGATTTATACGTCATATTATAGGGCATAAGATTTTGGATTCATTGGGTGATGCACAACATGCTCATGGCAACGATCTTAACTTTAAATTTTTTAATTAGCATTATTGGACACAGCGAATAAGTGGCACAAACAATGATTTGGGAACTGGCTATCTAAAAGTCGCATTCGAAACATAAAAATTAAATAGAAATACCCTGTGAGGGCTCTTTTTTTAATATTCGTGTTTATAACCTTTCCTTCATTGATTCCCAGTACCATCACTTCACCGAGGACATACAGACCCGCCAGTACCGTTCGATCGAGGTGCTGCTGGGAGCGCCGTACAACTATACCGCCGACATCTGGAGCACCGCCTGTTTGGCCTTCGAGCTGGCCACGGGTGACTATCTGTTCGACCCACACGCTGGCGAATCGTATAGTCGCGACGAAGATCACTTGGCGCATATTGTTGAGCTGCTGGGGTCCATTCCGCAGTCAGTGATCCTGCGGGGCAAGCACGGGCTCAAGTACTTCACCAGCTATGGTAAGCACCAAGGCGATACAACCAATCGCTTGAGTAATAACCGATTGGGGATTACCGATTGCAGGCAGCCTCAGAAACATAACGAAGCTGAAACCTTGGAGCCTTATGAACGTGCTGGTGGAGAAGTACGACTGGGATCCGGTGGAAGCCAAGAAGTTCTCCGACTTTCTCCTACCAATGCTCGAATATAATCCAGTCATTCGCGCCTCGGCGGCAGAGTGCCTGCAGCACCCCTGGCTGGAGCAGGAGGAGTTCGTCTAAGAGGATCAAGGGAGATGCAGCGATTCTAGAGAGACAGCACCCTTAAATGAAGTAGACTTAACTTTTATATGCGAACAAGTTTGTCATAAACAGTTATAATATATATACATATATATATATATATGTGCGTTCAGAGCGGAGAAAAGAATCTTAGCACTGAAGGACTCGGTAGATACACATACCCTATAAACATACAATATGTGGCGAGAGCGTTATGCGTGGAATTTTTTAAGCCTTTTAATTTAAAAACACGATTTTTGTACTTGAGAGCTTTAAAATGTAATTGCTGAAAAGGCAATTTTATTTTTAACGGTAAAACAACGGCGGGAAGATACGAAAAATAAAATGTTTTCAAGTTTTATTTGGACTACGTGCACATAAGTTAATACAAACAAATATATATATTTTATGATATGAGAAACAAGTGAAACAAAAACAAAAGACAATGACGACAGTTTTAAAGTCAACAGATGCCTACACACTGACTGACTGAAAAGAATAACCTTTTCATGCGAAACAAATTAATTCAAATCCAAACGAATGAAACGGGCTAAGTAAATGTAACTAGCGACATATTCAGCTGCACATAATTAAAGATATCTTCTATAGATCGAATACAAAAATATGTGTACAATAAATTAAACCTATTTGTAGATATCGAGAATTTTCAACAGAGAACCCAATCAGAAGCAAATACAGATGGAAATTCAAATACCGACAGCTTTCTAGCAGCGTGTAGTGATTATGGTACATTTAACCAAAAAAATTATTGTAGACCCCTATGGCTATGTTGGACGAGAGCTGATTATACAAATACTTTTATATATATTACATGTCTGTCCAATTTAAGTTTGCCTTATCCAACGTTGCATTCATAGATAATTCAAATAAACCGAAAAATTCCTGTTGGGTTGCTTGTGGATGAAGATCAAAAAGAAGTTGTTCATTAAACTGCGCGAGAGAACATGTTCCTTCCTAGTGGATCTATTTTGTTCACTTTCCTCATTCTTGATCAGTTGCTCAATAATGCTAAGTTATAGCTCATTTGATTAATATCGTCCCCGTTATAATTTATTTTTTTAACAACTTGATGTTGTGTTTAAAGAAATGCAATGAAATTTAAAACTTTTTCAAATATTCCAGGTTTGAACATATTTTTACATACAGTATTTATTTTGTAGTCTTTGAAATGTGTTCTTTATGTACAAGTTAGAAAGTGAGCAAGTGAACAACTGAGCAATCGAGCAATAAATAATAATCTTTGAGCAACTTACGTGGCAATGAAAATCTGAGTAGGGAGGAAGTAGCAATATGAGAGAGTTGTCTTTCGAAAAAAAACATTGTTTACCTAAACCTACGAAAATGTTTATTTTTGGTTTGCTTTCTCAACACAATGTAGGCTTTAAGAAAAGCGGAATTGAAGCCCCATTACCGGGGTCTATGCAACACAATTAAATTTAATGAGGCATCGCATAGCCCAGAACGAAAGAATATTTTACTATTTGCCTACAAGTATTTGTACACAAGCCTATAAGTAATATTGAACGTGACCAAATAATTTAATATTGCGGAAGATTTTTCCCCACACATACAATATTTAATACACACATGTGCGCATGTGTCCAAATAAAAGGTGACACATTTGAGCAGGAAAACTGCAGGCTTGACGAAGTGGATACATAATTCGATAAGCGAAAATAAAGAATATACATATATATAAAGAGATAATACATTATGGATGGCTTTCTTTCTAAAAGGTTTACAAAAGCACTTTATTCGAAGTTTTACGAGTATAAAAATGCAGAATCTAGAATATAATACGGTACGTTTAACAGCTTTAATATATGGTTTTTATATTAGCATAGTGGTCGACACTCGACCGGCGGCCTTAAAGGGCCAATCCCAAGATCTGTTCCTGCTTGTACACGCCGTGGTAGGCATTGCGAATGAGTACGTAGGGGAAGCAGGACTCCAGCAGATCCATTGTTAGGAACGGAGACTGCTTGACAATTTCATCGAGGAGCAGGTAGATGGACTCCCGATTGCGTGTGGCCTCCTTGTCCGACTCCTGGCCCAACCGGAGCAGCGAGGAACTGGCCAAGGCCAGAAATTCCTTCATTCGATCCTCCATGTCGTTCTGCCCGCAGATAGTGAACAGTGCGCCAAAGATGTTGTTGATGGCCGCCGCCATGCAGTGGGTGTTGTTCGAGTGACCATCAATGGTGGCCCTGTAAAAGGAGTTTTCGTTGCGGGCTAGCTTTGGAATTGAGACAGCTACGAAAACCATCAGCAGGCAAGCTGTGAGATGTTCGCCCTCGTCAAACTCGGGTTTCTTAGACTTTAGGGTAGTGGCAAGAGTAGGATCTACCTTGCAAAGCAGACCGGCGGCCGACGCCATATCGGATGCCACCCGTATCTGGTCACCTCCTGGCAAGTGCTCCTGGAAGTCCTTTACCGAGCTGAGAAGGAAGGGGATGCGCTTGTCCAGCACATCCACGAGAGCTTCGTGGACCAGGTTCCGGAAGCAGATGATTACTCCTATGATCGTCATACGCTGCAGCACACGGTCAACGTCCTGCAGTCGCTTAAATTGCTCCTTCATTACCTCCGGCTTGTCGAAACTAGTGCGCAGGGTAATCAGTACCTCTTTGTTGGTACCCACCAGCGACTTTAGCTCCTGCACCTGGTTGGCTATATGCCACATAAGGGTTTCGTTCAGAGTTTTAATACCATAGGGACCAACGAGTTCTGCCAGCGCTCTCAGCTCGTTGAGATCGGAGAACTCCTGTGGGTTAAACGGCACCCATCCTTCAGGAGAAATTGGGACGAACGCCTTTTGGTTTATAGAGAACACAATGTTGCCGGCGGAAACCCGTCTGAGCAAGACCTCACTGTACCAGGTGTTGTACAGAGCGGCTATTGTCTTCTCACCGTGCGAGTCCAAGGCCTGCGTTTGCTGCAGCAAGCAGTTGTTAAAAACCCGCGTTATGTCAATGTGCACATAGTTCTCCACAGTTTGTAAGACGTTCATGTAGGCCCGCACGCTTGCCAGCAGCTCCGAGGGCTTGGCAATTTCCATAGTCTCCTGATTGAACATTACCATACCGACTAAATCCCGGGAAAATCGGTGCTCTAGGTTCTGGCAGAGATACTCGCGAGGGGCAAAAGCAAACTCCCAGACATTAACGGTTGGGCAATAGTTGATAGCGAAACAGAGCTCGGTCAAGGCCATGTGCAGCTTGTCCATCGTGGTCAGATCCTCGCGCGTCTTCCTGTACGATTCGTCCCCAGGCTTTCGAATGTCGTCAAAATGCTTAGACTTGGATTTATCCTTCTTTTTGCGGGCGGACTGAACAGACAAAATTTTGGCACAGTGCTTGGGCAAAAGGGCATCGGCCATGGTGCACTGTTCGTCGCATATCGTGGTAATGATATTCTTTGCCTCCTTGGCCATTTCCTCCAGGAAGATGTTCACCACGCTCAGAGACCGCTCGCGAATGTGGTGGCGCTCCTCTGGGCACATTTCGTGCGTGCAATTTTGGAAGTGGCTGCAGATCAAGGGAAAGGCTATGATATAGCGGTTTTGAGCGGGGAACTCTAAGCACATGTGAAACTGGTCGTCAAACATTTTGTTGTAGAAGCAGAAGATGCTCAAATCTGAAGTCTCTACCAGTATTTCGTCCAAATTATCCACCACTCGAGTGTGAAACACCATGGAATCCAGCAGACGGGCCAGCTCCGCATGCTCAGTAATTCTGAGGGATGCTTTGCCAACGCTCATGTAGGTCTGCAGTCGGAACCAGTCAAGGCGGAATGGTCGGAAGTAGAAGAGCTCATTGTCCTCCACCTGCTTCACAGTCAGACCTGCAGCTGTGTTGTAAAGCGAGCTAAAGATGATGCTTTCATCTTCCGGGCACATCTGCAGGCTCTGCATGCGTATATTCAAGTCCGTGGCATCGAAGCCGGATAAGTATTGCACGTAGTACCGCTGCATCACCTGGCTGTACTTGCGCACCAGTGCCCGGAGTTCCTCCATATGAAATAACAGTTCCGGCAGTTGGCGGTCCACTAAATCCTCGTTGCTCTTGCCTGTGAACCACAAAATTTATATTTAATAAGAATAGATTTATATAAAAATGTTTTACGCACCCTTGTTTTTAAGCAGCGGCGGATTGTCATTGTGGCGGAGCAGCCAAAGGATTTCGTCGCGTGCCAAGCAAAGGCCAATGAATATGAATATTGCCTTGGGTCCGAGCAGGCCCGGTTGGTCTGTCATTATTAGAGCCAGCTCCTTCAAGGCAGTTCTCAAGAACTTCCGCCTTTCACGATGCATTAGAGCTGCCTTTTGGACCGCTGTGTTGTAAGCGTCTTTGACCTCGCCAATCCGCTTGCTGTAGCCCTTTATACCATCGAAGGTGGCTTGAATATACTGGTGGATCTGCAGAACCTCGTCGCGGAAAAGCGCCACCACCCAACTCGACTCCAGGGCGGAAAGCCATATCTTGTTCACCTCCGGATACTGGCCCAGCATCTGGTGATTTAGCAGCAGACCAAAAATTATCCAGCGATCCATTGCCTCCAGGGAGATGTACTCGCACGACATGGTGTCCGTTCGAACGGCTTTTAGAAGAATTGCCGGGTTTCCCACCAGACTGAGCTTTTGCATTTCCCTCCATTTGTCGGCGGGCAGATTCCGCAGAGCATAAATGGAAGTCAGCGATCGCAGCGCATTTGTGAGCAATCTTTGGTGGGGAATAAACTCCTCGGCAAGCTTTTTGAGGGGCACCTCGTAGTCGAGAATCATTTGTCCCAGACGGGGGAAGCCAGTGTCCGCCTGGTTATTCTGCAGCTCATATGCAGCATTGTACAGGCCAAGCACAGCCTTACGATCCTCAACCCGGGACAAGACAATCATCAGGGAGACGTAGGTCACCACCAAGTCCAAGTAGTTCTTGGTAAGCTCAAAATTCAGCGTGATGTCCAAGTGTATCTGACAGGCATCCATTGTGGTCAGCAACTCGCAGACATTATCCTTAAAGTCTAGCAAATCTACAAACGTATGATAATACAGGGATAGCGACTTTATTATCTCCGCCTTGATGTTCACTATAGCATTTAGTCCCTTGACGTCGATATTGGGGAATCGTTTCACAATAAACTTAATGCTGGACTCCAGTGACTTTTCCGAAAGGAATCCTGGCTTTGATTTAGTGTCGCCACAGGCCTTTTTTATGTTGTATATTCGGGTGAGTATTCCCAGGCCACGGTCGTTCAAGATAATAAGTTTCTCAGCTATCTTTTGCTGATTCGGAAAAATTGGGCGTGCCATGTCTGCTGCTTGTTTGGACGATAAGTGGCTGGGCTGAATACAAAGTTCCGGTTCCCAGAACACAATCGTGCACTGGCTCACTGGTCAAAGTGGCTTGACAATCAATAAGTGCTAATCTGTCCAATATTCTACACTTTTAAGATAGTTAGATTTACTAAAAATATGCGACACAAAAGTGTACACATTAGTCTTCTTCTTAATTCTGCCCTAGCGATGAGACAAATCCTGATACGGGCTTACTAACTATCGATATCAAAAGTAGCTAGAATTTTTATGGGCGTTTCCACTAAATTTGGATTTAGCTAATCTGCATTCCTTTATTGTATAACGGGTGACATACAGTGCTCTTCTTAATGATTAATCTTCTATATTACGTCTATATTTTTTTTAAGCCACTCTTGAATGAACTGAAAATGAAATACACATACAAAGAAACAGCCAACTGTCGTTAAAAATATCCACGTATACAAATAAACACTTTAAAATAAAAATCTAATGTTGAACAACATATCGTGGTATTTTGGCACTTTATAGTGTTCTTTGTAATTTATTCATTATCCAACCAAAAGGATACTTCGTATACTGAAATTCAGTTTTCAAGATTTGTACAATTTTTATGTAACATACTTTTATCTTATTTTATCACAGAAGATAGCAAGGATCCAAGACAGTGGAATAATAACCTTACATTTTACTCAAGTTGTTTACTTGATACAATATTTCAAATCACTCTTTATGGAATAGTTAAAAAATACGTTTTATGTTAATTGGAGCATGTTAAACCATTGAATGTCTGATTATTAATTCTCCTAATCTCCTAAATCCTAAGGAGTTTCAAATATTTTTCAAGGAAGGTGTTCCCGTTCGTGTCACGAAATTTTCGTTAGTGTAAGCTGGACATAAGCTTGAGTAGTGCAACCTCAACTTCGATTTATCGAAACTATCGTGTTGTTGGTTCCAAGCACGTTGTGCCACGCAAAATTGCCGGAAAATTGTTATTTATAATTTAGCTTGCGAAAAATATTGAGCGTTAGGCATGGGGAAGAAAGTGGAACGCAGCGATGTCTGCCGAGTGCCTGAGAATATTAATTTTCCGGCCGAGGAGGAGAACGTTCTACAGCAGTGGCGTGATGAAAATATCTTTGAAAAGTGCAGCCAGCTGTCCAAAGGAAAGCCCAAGTAAGTAGTGCAGCCGATTGCATCAGAAATGGGTCGGTTAATTATGGAACCCCATTTTCCCAGGTATACGTTTTACGACGGCCCACCTTTTGCCACAGGCTTGCCCCACTATGGGCACATTCTCGCTGGTACTATCAAGGACATTGTTACACGGTACGCCTATCAGCAGGGATACCATGTGGACCGCCGCTTCGGCTGGGATTGTCATGGCCTTCCGGTTGAATTTGAGATCGACAAGCTGTTGAACATCCGCGGGCCCGAGGACGTGGCCAAGATGGGCATCTCCGCCTACAACGCTGAGTGCCGGAAGATCGTTATGCGCTACGCTGATGAGTGGGAAAACATAGTGACGCGAGTAGGTCGCTGGATCGACTTTAAAAATGACTACAAAACCTTGTATCCCTGGTATATGGAGTCCATTTGGTGGATATTCAAGCAGTTGTACGACAAGGGTTTGGTCTACCAGGGGGTGAAGGTGATGCCGTATTCTACTGCCTGCACAACGTCGTTGTCAAATTTTGAAGCAAATCAAAACTACAAGGAGGTGGTGGATCCCTGTGTGGTTGTGGCATTAGAAGCTATAACGCTACCCAATACCTTCTTCCTGGTGTGGACCACGACGCCCTGGACCCTGCCCTCCAACTTTGCGTGTTGTGTCAACCCGACGATGACCTATGTGAAAGTGCGCGATGTGAAGACTGATCGACTCTTTATACTCGCCGAGTGTCGCCTCTCTTATGTTTACAAAACTGAGGATGAGTACGAGGTGAAGGAAAAGTTTCTGGGCAAAACCCTGAAAGATCTTCAATACAAGCCCCTCTTTCCGTACTTTGCCCAACGCGGGACCGAGGTGAAGGGTTTTCGCGTCTTGGTCGATGAGTACGTCACTGAGGATTCCGGCACGGGAATTGTGCACAATGCTCCTTACTTTGGCGAGGACGATTACCGAGTCTGCCTTGCAGCGGGACTTATTACAAAGTCCAGCGAGGTCCTGTGTCCAGTCGACGAAGCCGGACGGTTCACGAAGGAGGCCACCGACTTTGCTGGCCAGTATGTCAAGGATGCCGACAAGCAGATCATAGCGAACTTAAAGGAGAGGGGTAACTTAGTGTCCAGTGGCCAGGTTAAGCATAGCTACCCCTTCTGCTGGCGATCAGATACCCCGCTGATCTATAAGGCCGTGCCGTCTTGGTTTGTGCGAGTCGAACACATGTCCAAGAACCTTCTGGCATCTAGTGCGCAGACTTACTGGGTGCCCGATTTCGTTAAGGAGAAACGATTTGGCAACTGGCTTAAAGAGGCCAGGGATTGGGCTGTGAGTAAATCGTAATGATGTTTGTTTGGAAAGTAATGAAACTATTTCTTCACAGATTTCCCGCAATCGCTACTGGGGCACACCAATTCCGATTTGGCGGTCGCCCAACGGGGAAGAAACGGTTGTCATTGGCAGCATCAAGCAACTAGCTGAGCTATCTGGTGTCAAAGTCGAGGATCTACATCGCGAGAGCATCGATCACATCGAAATACCGTCGGCTATTAAAGGCAATCCCCCACTGCGCCGGATAGCTCCCGTATTTGACTGCTGGTTCGAGTCCGGCTCCATGCCCTTCGCCCAGCAGCACTTTCCGTTCGAGAACGAAAAGGACTTTATGAACAACTTCCCCGCGGATTTTATTGCTGAGGGCATTGATCAGACGCGCGGATGGTTCTACACGCTCCTTGTGATTTCAACGGCACTTTTTAATAAGGCGCCGTTCAAAAACCTTATTGCCAGTGGACTGGTGCTGGCCGCTGATGGCCAGAAGATGTCAAAGCGCAAGAAGAACTACCCCGATCCCATGGAGGTGGTCCACAAGTATGGAGCGGATGCTCTACGACTCTATCTCATTAATTCCCCCGTGGTGCGCGCCGAGAGTTTGCGCTTTAAAGAGGAGGGCGTGCGCGACATCATCAAAGATGTGTTCCTGCCGTGGTACAATGCCTACCGTTTCCTGCTGCAAAACATAGTTCGCTACGAAAAAGAAGATTTGTCAGGCTCGGGTCAGTACGTTTATGACCGCGAACGGCACTTGAAAAATATGGACAAGGCCTCCGTTATCGATGTGTGGATTCTGTCCTTCAAAGAGTCCCTGCTGGAGTTCCTGGCCAACGAGATGAAGATGTATCGCCTGTACACTGTTGTTCCGAGGCTCACAAAGTTCATCGATCAACTAACAAACTGGTATAGCTTATAGTTTTATATACTTGAAGATATAAAATTGGCTTACTCTTCAACAGGTATGTTCGACTCAACCGTCGTCGCATCAAGGGCGAACTGGGTGCTGAGCAGTGCATCCAGTCGCTGGACACGCTGTACGATGTCTTGTACACTATGGTCAAAATGATGGCTCCTTTTACGCCCTACCTCACGGAGTATATTTTCCAGCGCTTGGCTTTGTTCCAGCCACCAGGCGCCTTGGAACACGCCGACTCGGTACACTACCAAATGATGCCCGTTAGCCAAAGTACGTTCATTCGCAGCGATATTGAACGCTCGGTGGCTTGGATGCAATCAGTTGTCGAGCTGGGTCGCGTCATGCGGGACCGGCGGACCTTGCCTGTCAAGTATCCGGTTTCTGAGATCATTGTCATTCACAAAGATGCCCAAACTCTTGAAGCTATTAGGAGTCTCCAAGACTTCATTCTAAGCGAACTCAACGTTCGCAAGCTTACGCTGAGCTCTGATAAGGAGAAATACGGTGTTACCTTGCGAGCGGAACCCGATCACAAGGTAAGGAGATACTTTTTGACAAATGTTGCTGATGTTAGACCCATATTATTTTCTCTTCTCAGACCCTGGGCCAGAGGCTAAAGGGCAACTTCAAGGCAGTTATGGCTGCCATTAAGGCGCTAAAGGATGACGAAATTCAAAGACAAGTGTCTCAGGGCTACTTTAATATCCTAGATCAACGTGTAGAACTCGATGAAGTGCGTATAATTTACTGCACATCCGGACAGGTGAGCGGCAACTTTGAGGCTCACAGCGACAATGAGATTTTGGTACTGCTGGACATGACGCCCAATGAGGAATTGCTTGAAGAAGGCTTGGCTCGCGAGATTATTAACCGGGTGCAGAAGCTGAAGAAGAAGGCTCAACTTATACCGACCGATCCAGTGCTTATCTTCCATGAGCTGTCTACCGACAAACAGGGCAAGAAAGACACTGTGGAAGTTCAGGCTCAACTGACGAAAGTCTTGTCCAACTACGCAAATATGATCAAGGCTGCCGTTAAGTCAGAGTTTGCTCCCTACTCAGCCCAGCAGGCTGCCAAGAAACGCCTAATAACCAGCGAGATCGTCGATCTGAAGGGAATTCCCTTAAAATTGACCATTTGTTCCACAGAGGAATTGCAGCTGCCGGTCCTGCCTTGGCTCAATGTCACCTTGGCCGAAGAGCTTAAGCCCCGATTTGGCAAGAGTAACAAGGCATCGCTGTTCCTCCAGCACAGCGTAACCAAGGAACCTATCACACTGTCAGTGCTCCGCAATGAGCTAGAAAATCTATTTGGCCTGTATGGCGTTAACTTTAACATTTACTTAATCGATCACCATAAGAAGATTAGCGAGCTGAAGTCCGTTGACAAGATTCTTTCTGGAAATTTGTTGGTCCTAACTCGCAGCCTGGATACACTGAAGTCGGTAGCGGGATTTGAAGCATCTTCGTCCCCATACTCCAAATTTGTAAACCAGGCTTCGGGTTCTTCCACTTTTACAGAAAATCCCTTGGGTAACCCCTTGTATTGAACGCGGAACTAACATTGTATTTTGATTGATTGAGCCTGAAATAAAACATGTTTTTCAACTTTTTTAAAAAGTTGTTAACCCTTCAAAAAATGTGTATTTTAATTTTAGTCAGACGTTTACAGAGCACCACCATCAACAGCCGAACCGAGTCCGCCCATCTGTCCGACTACACTATACAGATGTTAATAAATACAAAATTATAAAAGCAGTCTCAACATATTTTCTTTTACTTTAAGACTTATTTTTATTATTTAACAATTTCGGATTCCAATTTATGAAAATCGCACTACTATATCACTTAGCTGCCATAGGAATAGGATATACACATTTTTACTATTTCAAACTAATTTATTGTTGAAAATTTGATCTAAATCTAATTTTTATATTAAGTTCATAAATAGTTTATACATACATATATGTATCTCATCTTAGTTTTTTCTTTTTATTAACTTGAAAAAGTATAAGTTAAGAAGACCCAATTGCCAACTGTAAGGGTATACCAACATCTGCGTGTCGAAAGTATCTTCCTTTATTGTTTTCATACGTAATATCGCATTTGGATGGGTCTAAAACACACTTAAGAATAAAGGAAGCTAACTACGACATGCTGAAGTTTAAATACCCTTGCAGTAATTAGCAAAAGAAGAAGAGAAATGTTCTGACTTTTTCGCTTTCTCGGGTACTGTTATAAAATAAATGTTGCCAGTGCAGAATGTTGCCTTCGAAAAATGTTGCAAGCAACAAAGCCAAACAGCAGCTATATGATATAGTGGTCCGATTTTGATAAAATTAAAACCGAAATTCTGGAATAATGCAAATTGGCCATGTCTCAAATTTTACGAAAATGTGTGGAAAATTTGCAAGGTTGGATTTTTTACTCCAAATTTTTCGATCAATCCTATGGCAGCTATATGATATAGTTGTCCGATTTTGATAAAATTAAAACCGAAATTGTATAATAATACAAAATGGCCAAATCTAGTCGTCCGATTTTGGAATAATTAAAACCAAAAAACTTTAATAATGTGCCATGCTCCGGTAATCGAAATTTCTTTTCGATTTCATTTGGCCAAAATTTGTCGATTTTGATTTTAGGTGCTCCGGTTTTCGCAAAATTTTTGCTATCGTTTTGCTATCGGAATGTTTAAATTATTTACTGCTTGATTTGTGCTTTCCCTGGATATAGTAGCTCATCGCATACTCGAATAAAAACAAAACAAATTTTTTTACACACATTTTAAGACATGAAGTTAACTTAACACAGCTGTTAAAACAGTTTTACACACCAAAGAGCTGCCACATTTTCCACAGTCTTAATTCCGATGTTCACAATTACTTTTTAGCTGAGTTTTGACCATTAAAGTGATTAAATGAACAAGCACTATTTATAAACAATATTTATAGCCCTTCTTAAAATGTATTTAAGAATTAATTCATATTTTATATGGACTTTTACCAGCCTGTTTCGTTTCACTAACAGTATGGGAGCCTTGGCGATAAGTTTCGGCGAGTTACTTATCGGCATTTGACTAAATCGAAAATTCGTTATGCCGACGGCAAAATTTGGTTTGTCAAATTTGGGGTGGTGTCAGAAATAAATTTTTTGTAAATAACTACATGTCAGAATGATCTTGTGGTGGTGTGTAATAAACATCAATAGACCACTGAGTATACTATTTTTTTCTCTTACTAAATAAGATATGATTTGATATAAAAAAAGGCATTTACTTTTCATTTCGGACAGACAAAGATGACCGTTTTACAAATAAAAAAAAAATTTTACGATTTCTTAAGCCGGAGCACCAATTTTTTGATTTTAAATTACCGGAGCATGGCTGATAAAAAAAAGCCACATCTCCAAGTTTACGCAAATATGTTAAAAATTGGCTAAGTTATAATTCTTTTCATTAAAATTTACCGATCGTTCCTATGGCAACTGTATGATATAGTCGTCCGAACCTGCCGGTTCCGACTTATATAGTAGTGAGAGCATATAGAAGACTAACTGCCAAGTTTCATTCAGGTAGCTTTAAAACTGAGGGACTATTTTGCGTAGAAACGGACGGACGGACAGGCGGACAGACGGACAAAAGGACATGGCTAGATCGACTCGGCTGTTGATGCTGATCAAGAATATATATACTTTATAGGGTCGGAAATGTCTCATTCACTGCGTTGCAAACTTCTGACTAAAATTATAATACCCTGCAAGGGTACAATAATTATTATTACCTAAAGTATGTAATTTATAGAATTTATTAAGGGGGTCTTTCCATCGGTGGCGTGTAAAAAAGGTTGTTTTTAAGAATTATTTTTTACATTAAAACAACAATATAATCAAATAATATTTGGAGCTTATTTGATTTAATAAACAAGAAAAAAATGTTTTAATATCACAATTAAAAAAATCTCGCCGAGGACAAGTCGAAACGGATTTAGCTCGTAATTATACCCTGTACCGTAGGTACATAGGTATATTAATATTGTGCAAATGTATGTAACAGGCAGAAGGAAGCATTTTCGACCCTATAAAGTATATATATTCTTGATCAGCATCAACAGCCAAGTCGATATAGCCATGTCTGTCTGTCCGTCTGTCCGTCTGTCCGTCTGTATGAACGCCTAGATCTCAGCAACTACAAGAGCTAGAGCCACCAAATTCGCTATGTAGGTCGGAATGTTTTGCACGCAGATCAAGTTTGTTTCAGATTTTAAAGATCGGATAAAAAACACAAAAGTTATTTACTTATCAGTTTGTTATCATTTTGGCAGCTAGCAACAGGACTTTCCCAAAAAACAACAACAAAAATAATGAGCGCAAGAAACTAACTCCCGTGCGCAAGAAAGAGAGGGTTATCTCTGTCTCTGTCTTGCACACGCAAGTGCATGAGATGGTGGTGGTTTTGAAAAGAGCGAGTTTGTTTACATTTCTCTAATAGGCAAAAGTCGCGATCAGCTGATTTTTGTTTATCGTTGTCAAAGCCATGACAAAGAAGAAGCGTAAAAAGGATGAGAGCAACCAAATGGCTAGAAAGGTACAGAGATAGAACTGAACCAATGGATAGAAGGAGATAGCATGGCATGCTGTATTTTTTTAATTTTTATGACAGACAATATGACTCGCGCCA
>VNJU01010534.1:0-23675 GCA_008042675.1 Drosophila seguyi | reverse complement strand
CACGGCGGATATACAGAAAATGTATCGCTGTATCGATGTACACCCGGAAGACGCCCAATATCAGCGGATTTTATGGCGGGCGGCGGGTGGATCGATCAAGGTCTATGCTTTGTCAACACTAACTTTCGGAACGGCTTCTGCACTCTTCACGGCCATCAGGGTCATTTAACAGTTAACGAAGGATGAGCGGCGTTCATTTCCTAAGGCGGAAGAAGCGTTGATGGACGAGATCTATGTGGACGACATTCTGTCCGGAGGGCATACGATTGAAGAAACGCAGGATAAACGGGCACAGGTAGAGGGTGCAATAAAATCCGCTTGCATGGAGTTGCGAAAATGGTCCAGCAACGAAGCGAGTATTGTCCGCTCAATTCCGATAGAGCATCAGTGCAGTCGAACACCTTTAAACTGGGACACTACGGATCCTATCAAGGCGCTAGGAATGTATTGGCTCCCAAATAAGGACTGCTTCAAGTTTCAGGTCAATTTTGAGATACCAGCCAGTTACACCAAAAGGACGATCCTGTCAACTATAGCAAGGCTGTTCGACCCTCTGGGTCTCATCGCGCCAGTCATCATCTCGGGAAAGTTAATTTTGAAGGAGGTAACCATGGCCAAGAAAACGCATGTCGACGGCACTCGGACGGCCCTGGATTGGGACGACGAGGTTCCTAATGCTCTTGCGGAACGGTGGCAAGCATTTCGGGACAGCTTGCTAAGGATCGACGATATCAGCATACAGCAGTGGATTCATTTTTCTCCGGGGTCCATAGTTTCAGCTCAGCTTCACGCGTTCTGTGACGGGTCTTCCACATCATATGCAGCTACGACCTATCTAAGGCTCGAACATGAGGGCGGAACGTGCTACACCTCGCTGTTGACCGCCAAATCAAAGGGTACTCTGGGCCCATCTGTCCTGTGGCTGCATCAATACCTGATGAAACATCTCCTTGATGTCTGTACAAATCCCAATTGCTCATTCCTGGAAATGGAAGAGCACCGCTGGGAGGGGCTCGTAGCCGGATTTTCCAGGCTTGTTCGGGTTCGCTACTCCGATGTGTCGCAGGTACCATACCTTGCCTTCCTGGGACTTCTGGACCCAGCTCCACTCCGCCAGATGCGACTGGCTATGCCGGCTTCACTCCGAAACTCTCGATCTCGAAATAATGTCTGACCATCTTCTCCAGAAGTTTATCCTGTGGCATGGCTAGGAGGCACGATCTCTGAAGCGGTGAACTTGCCTTTCGTTTCACCGGTCCATATACCACCCATCCAAGTGCGGTGGCTGCTGCGTATGGCCGTCGGGATCCATAGCTCCTGGTTCTGAGGGGTATCCCTAGATGCGCATGAACCAATCCAATTAGGATCCTTGGCGCCGCATTGTTGTACGGCTTTACAGGCAGACGCACACTCGCGCTCGCTGCCTTTACACCTTCCCGACGCAAGCTCTGCATCGGAAGGCTCAAATTGGCTACTCCGTACATGTTCTTTAGACCATGGCACTACGGCTTGCCCGCTGCGCTGATCTGCAGGCTAACCATCCTTGTGGGCTCTTTGACAGATTTTCCGCCAAATCATTGCAGATTCAGTTGTCGACTCTCACCTTTCAGGTTCAGGCTGCGGATGAGCTCGTCGTCGATGAGAGTGACGGACGATCATTCATCCAGCAGTGCGTAAGTGTCGACCTGCGTTTTCTCCCCGTACAAAGTCACGGGCAAAATCCGGAATAGCAGGTGACCTCCATCCGAATCGACCAACTCAAAACCGATGCGATAATTCCTGGCGGTCGCATGTCGATCGCCTCTCAACTTCCTCATGTCCCGCGTCTATAACTGAAGCTGATGTCGGCAGGCTCTTCTCGTTGGAATCCACTGACTGTGGCATTCGTATCCGTCCACTGGTGTCTCTGTACAGCTGCCGGTCTTGACTGCACCGCTGATCCTTCCTGTGGCCTCCATCTGCGACTGGCGGCCGTCTGGGATGTCCAGCTGGGTCATGGAGAAGATAATGATGACTCATCCGGTATACGTAGACGTTGCCTCCTTGGTCCTTCTTGCAGAACTCCATACTCCAGACACGAAAAACATAACATCAATATCTTCGCGGACTCGATCCGTCTCGTTGTAGAAGCTTGGTTAAATTCCTTGCAGTCCTTGATGCTGTGTTGACCCTCACACAAGGGGCAACATCTGGGTCGGTCTGCATACCGCTCCTCCTCGCGAACACTATTCGCGTGCAATACCCTTCGTTCGGGTGCACCTTAATTCCAACGTCCGTGACAGTGCACACCAATTTAGCGAATTAATAAAGCCTGTGACGAAGTCACAACCCGATCCTCGGGATATAAACGCGAAGAGAGACGCTCACAAGACCCACGCGCCAACCACACACACACGCACGCACACACCACACCGAAGAGGCTTCGCTCTTAAGGTGCCCCTCTCTTAGGCCGAAGAGCGTCGGCTAAGAGAGGCGGCCAAGGCGACCGATCGACCAATGGGCAGAACCCACCACCGCAGAAGAGGCGAGAGCAGAACAAAGCTCGCACTGCGCCGACGCCAGATCGGGCCGAAACCATTTGAGGAGAGCGCAGCGCCGGAGGCAAAACCACCACCGCGGCTATCCCGGCTCCATGAGTGAGCGGCGCGACCGACCCACGCCATCCATCTGGGAGAGAGACGCATGCGCCGAACACCAGATGGGAAACAACGCATGCGCCGGACAAGAGCAGAGAGCAGCGGAGAGAGAGGGCTGCTAGCCTCGATCGGCACGCGCCAAGCGGCCTGAGCAGCGCTGCCGCCCGGGATCGGCAGAACTAGGCCTAGTTCTGGGAAAGAGAAGCCGGGCATTCAGCGCAGAGTTTCGAGCCCGAGCGGACGCGAGTAAAATAAAAGCGTAAATAAAATCTCGAATTGGCCACGTGCCGACGCGGAGTGAAAAGTAAATACCAAAACGCGAGGACTTGGAGCACGCGCCCACACCAGGAGGCACACGGGTACGGGTGAGCCATGGCCGCTGGCCCACACTAAAGGAAATTTTGGGGCACCGGGACCGACATCCACTGCGTGTGCAGGGTGCCGGCCGCCGGCCGCCGCCAATCGGACGGAAGAAAATAAAGTGTTTTTCGTGAATTTAATTCTGGCCTTTTACACTCCGCTCCTCTCGTCGTCCGCCCCTGTCCCGTCCCTGAGGGAGGTCCCCGCTGTTGGAAATTCTTCCAAGCGGGGCGGCTGTTGGAAAATCTTCCAAGCCGGTCTCTGAGGGGAACACCTGCCTGCTGCCGTTCGCCCCTGTCCCGTCCCCTGGGGGGATTCTCCGCTGTTGGAAACTCTTCCAAGCGTGGACGGCTGTTGGAAAGCCTTCCAAGCCTGTCTCGGAGGGGAGCGCCCGCCGTTGGAAAGTCTTCCAGGCGGGGCGCTAAGGGAAAGGCCGTTGAAAAGTCTTCCAGGCCCGCCTCTTGGGGATCAGCCGTCGTTGGGAGTTCTCTCTTTCGCCCCTCCTTTGCCCTCTAACAATCCCCGACAACGTGGCCGTTTTTGTCCTGGTCGTCTCAGAAACTTACAAATTTATGTGAGGACCTCTGGGCCGCTGAGGATCACCCCTACCAGAGTCATTTCCTTACATAGCGCCCGAGCAGGGACTGGCCAGGACATAAAGAACATTTTTCGTCCAGGCAAATTAAAACCCCGCCGGCCAATAATCGGATATTTTTTTGGTAAAATTCGAAATTTTTAGGTTAGGGAGAACATTTTTTCTCTGCCGGCATATGACAAAATCGACGAAAGCAAGGTAAAAAGGGAGACGGCGTAAAATTTTCCGTCGACCACGCGGATGCTTGGCGCCGCTCGAGCAGCAGCGTGCCCAACATCAGACGCCCGCCCCGGGCGGCGACGCCGACAGCGCGACAAGTCCCGCGTGCATCTCGACTGCGCTGCCGCGGACTCGGACATATATAAGGAGCTGCTCCTCTGCCAGGAAGAGACTTGGTGACATACTTCAGCCGTGAACACATCGAAAAAAAAAAAAAAACTTAAGGAACAAAATTTATAAATTCTCTGGTGCATCCTTCCGCCGTGCATCCACGATAGTACTTGACCAGCCCTGTCCATCGGGAAGGACCTTCTAAATTAGATAAAATCAAAAAAGAATATCCTGTGCGTCCTGAGTCGACATCCTTGCTCATCGGGAAGTTTTGTTTTGAAAAAAAGAATAAATAATAGTAATAAAGTAATAAATCGAGGCTGTATCCTAAGGCTTACTTTATCCTGTGCATCGAGCCCCGATGCATCGCCACCGCCACCCAACGGATCCTGTGTGATCCTGCACCTTACATTGCCACGGATCCTGCGAGATCCAGTGCAAAGATTTATCCGGAGAAATTTTTTATTATTAACAATTTATTTTTTCGGAATCCTCGCCAGCAAGAATCCAGCCAGCTTCGCCGAGCCCAAACTAATTTCTTCAGGAACCCATCACCGCACCGTCGCCGCCTACCCAGCTTACCATGGGCGTCACCTGGATTAGCTACCGCAAAAAGCACGAATTGGGGGCCATCCTCGGCGACTTCGGCCTCGAGCGGGGAGGATCCGTGGAGGAGCAGCGGGCCCGCCTCATCGCGTTCGTCAAGCTGCCCGGCCACACTGAGGCCGTGCAGCAGCGCCTACTGTCCCCACTGGTATTGGACCCCGACCTCAGCTCGCCGAAACCGGGCACGTGCGCCTCGCCCGCACCGCCGACTCTCACGCTGCCCCGCAGTACCTCGCCCGCCGCAGGACGGCGACCGGACAGGAAGGCGGAAGAGCCTCTCAACTCCGGGACCCGGCAGGGAGCCACCCTGATCGACAGGATGACCAAGTGGGGCCTCTCGTTCGACGGGACAACAGACCCGCTGGGTTTCATCGAGCGCCTCGAGGAGCGCGCCGACACGTGCCGGAACGACCGGCAGCTTCTGGCCCAAGCCGTGATAGTGCTGCTATCCGGCAGAGCGGAGGGCTGGTTTCGTACCAGTGGCCTCCAGGGAGCCAGCTGGGCCGAGGTCCGCCGCGAACTACTGGATTTTTTCCTGCCGCCGCGCTACTACCAGCGGCTGGAGGACGAGATCCAGACGCATTTTTAGAGGCCCAATGAGCCATTCAAGGAGTATTTGATAGACATCAAATTACAGATGCGCCAGGCCGGATACTCCTCCGAACGAGAGCTGGAGCGGATTTACGATAATCTGCTGCCGGACTACAAACTGTTCACCCGGAGACAGGATTTCCACACACTAGCGGAGCTGACCCGCCTGATTGTGGATTACGAGGTGACACGCAGTCAGGGCGGGCGAGGACCGCGTCATCGACCCCAGCCGGCAGGGCCGGCACTAGGCAGGACAACGGTGGACGCCGACAGGATGAACCGCCGAGCACCGGCGCCGCCAACAGGAAATCCACCCGAAGGACCCCGGAGCCGGAGCGAGGGCGCGAACCAGATCGCCGCCTCTCCGGCAGCCACGGAACCAGTTAACATTCGCGACGCCTGCCGCAACATCGGCCAGCTGGGACACTTTCAAGGGGAGTGCCGGAACCCGTGGATATTTTTCTGTTGGGACTGCGGACGCCGAGAGGTCCGGACAGTGGACGGCTGCCGACGCCAAGCGCCGGGAAACGGGAGTGGGCCTCGAGTGACCGGGAATCACCCAAGGAACCCATCCGCCCCGAGAAACCAGTAGGAGGTACCCTCCACCAACACCAGGGACGAATCCGCGCCACCATCACCACGGAGGGGCGAGGATTTCTGGCCTCAGCCTGCTACCCGATGACCAAACTAAACCACCCTGATCCAGGACGCGAGACGCCCCGACTGGAGCCGGAGCCCCACCCCGAGCCAACCAACGCCTCTCGCCAGGAGGCCTGACCCGACCCACGCCGCCACGACCCACCACGGGGTCACACGCAAGCCAAAAGCAGTCGAGCCACCAGCCGCAGGCGATCGCCACACACCGGACACCCGGAGGCACGCCTACCCCGGCACCCAGAGCTCGACCGCGAGCCCCAGCAGCCGCAGCCAACCGGGGCACCGCCAGCCCGGAACCGACCGGGAGGAGCAGCCCGCTCGGGATGGAGCCAGCGCCGCCGGAGGGACCACGACCAGTCCCGCCCACGAAGGGAGGCCAGCCACCGCCAATTTGGAGTCATGTTCTGCCCGTGGCAAACGTCACCGCAAGTCCGCTTCGGCGACCGTATTGAGGAAAAGCCGGAGCAGAACCCGCCCCTGTGCGGAAGCATCAACTCGGTGAGTAACGCCCCCACAGATCGCGACTTCTCCGAGCATGAGGAACCCGTGGCCTACAGTTACCCAGAACCCTGGGTGGAGGAATTCCTGGAGCAGGAATTAGCCAAGTTCGATACCCTCTCCGGGGTATCACACATCGCAGAGCACAAGATCACCATGCGCAACGACAGGCCGCTTAAACAGCGGTATTTCCCACGGAATCCGGCCATGAGGGCCGTCATTGATAAGCAGATCAACGAACTCCTCCGAGATGGCCGGATCGAGCCCTCGAAGAGCCCCCACAGTGCACCCATCGTCATCGCGGCCAAAAAGAACGGAGACGTCCGCATGTGCGTAGACTATCGTCAGTTGAACGAGAACTCCGTGCCGGACGCCTACCCGCTCCCTCGGATCCACCAAATTTTGGAACGCCTACGGAACGACAAGTTTATATCCACGCTGGACCTCAAGAACGGGTATTGGCAGATCCCGGTGGCCCCGGTCAGCAGGGAGTGCACGGCTTTTACAGTCCCGGGCCGAGGACTCTTCCATTGGCGAGTGATGCCATTCGGACTCCACTCGGCGCCCACCACCTTCCAGCGCGCGTTGGACACAGTTATCGGACCAGACATGGAACCGCACGCGTTCGCATATCGGACGCCAGCGAGTACGGCGAGTACGAGAAGGAGTGCCTCGCCATCGTTTGGGCCATTCGCAAGATGCGATGCTACATCGAGGGCTACCGGTTCGACGTGGTCACCCAAGGGGCCCAAAACCTTGTGTCTGACGCCCTTTCTCGCCAACCGCTGCCCACCGCGCAGCAAGCACAGGTACAGGAAGTCAACTGCAAGTGTCTGAAGAAACTGATTCACCGAGTTACGACCGAACCAGCCACGTTCCCGGATTATCGAGAGGAGAACGGCCAGTTATATCGCCGCATCGGGTTACGGCCGGAGGAGGAAGAGTACACGCCATGGAAGCTCTGCGTGGGAGCCGACTACCGCCACCGAGTCCTCGAGGAGTGTCACGACCACCCCACCGCCGGGCACTTAGGAATCCGAAAGACCAGCAGTCGCGTGGCCCAGCCCTACTACTGGTCGGGCCTATTTCGCGAGGTCGCCCGCTACGTTCGCCGTTGCCAGAGCTGTCAAAAGTTCAAGGTGAGCCAGGAGAAGCCCGCATGCATGATGTTCACCCGAATGGTAGAGGAGCCATTCCACGTCCTCTGTGCCGACTTCGTCGGTCCAGTGCCCCGCTTCAAGCAGGGCAACACAATGTTGCTGGTATTCCTGGACGCCTTCAGTAAATGGGTGGAGCTGGTCCCCCTAAGAAAGGCCACTGGAGTCCAGCTCGAACGTGCGTTTCGAGAGCGGATCCTGAGCAGATTCGGAGTCCCCAGGACCTTCGTGTGCGATAACGGCACACAATTTACCAGCCGTTCCTTCAGGAACTTCTGCCAGTCCTTGGGCATGGAGTTACAACATACGGCCCCGTACACCCCGAGGCAGAACCCGACGGAGAGATGATGATCTCTCAATATCTGGATTGAGGCCCGCAGGCCAAATGGGATCAACTGTTACCAGAAATATCCCTGGCCATTAACAGCAGTATTTCCAAAACCACCGGGTTCAGCCCGGCATTCCTAGTACAAGGACGCGAGCCGAGATTGCCGAGGACACTATACGATGAGGTCACATCCGGACGAGGCACGCCAGAGGAGGCCCCGACTGAACAGAGTGAGCGACTACGAGGCATCTTCTACGCCGTACGGGATAACGCCGCGCGCGCAACCGCGGACCAAGGCCGGCACTACAACCTGCGCCGGAGGACATGGAGGCCGCCGGTGGGATCACTGGTGCTAGTGAGACGCCACTCCTTATCGAACGCCGCCGAGGGATTCGCCGCCAAGTTGGCCGCGAAATACGAAGGCCCCTTCCGGGTCACGAAGTTTCCTTCGCCCAACATCGTACAACTCCGCATACCCGGCAGCCGCCGGCGGAGAACCGCGAGCTTAAACCAGCTGAAGCCCTATCACGAGGAAGAAACGGTCGCGGAAAGCGACCAAAGCCCGGAACGCGACGACGACGCCAAGGGTTCCAGCGGAAGCATCAACCGCCAGAGGAACCCAGCCAGGGAGAGCCAAGGGGGCGCGCCGCTGCCTGCCAGGGCGACGGAACCCTAGCGCCCACCTCAGACCTGCGCCGCCAGGGTGGAGGAAACCATGTTTCATCTGGGGCACTTGCTGACAGGCGCGCCTGTCCAACGCTTCGACCCCCAGAGGGGGAATAACATTGGTCCTCCTGGCCCAGCCACTAACAAGAGTAGGAGCCTCACTCTGTTAGGTAGGGTCCGATATCAAGCACCCCCTAACGTGGTCCTTTTATCTTTCTCTCCACAGAAAACAACAGCCGCGCAAGAGCCGCGCCATCAGCCGCGCATCTGTGCCAGCCCACCGCGCATCTGTGCCAGCCCACCGCGCACCTACGCCAGCCAGCCGCGCAGCTCCACCCGCAGCGCCACCAGCAGCGCAAGCCAGCCGCGCAACAGCCGCGCCAACAGCAGCACATTCGCGCCCGCAGAGCTGCATCGCCACCCGCCGCCAACATGGATGGAAAACGCCCGACAACCCCCGGCCCTACCGGGTACCACTGGCCGGAAGACCGACCCCTGACGCGGGAGGCGGTAAGGGCTGAGCTGGAGGCTTTCCCTCGCCTACCGCCGCCGCTGACCGCCCGCATCCTGGACCTACCGTCGCCCGAGGACTTTTCCTGGATGGGAGCGGCCGTGGAGGAACTCCTCGACGTCCTCCAACGAGAAACCAGCCGTCGACCACATCCCGGCGATGAGGTGCCGGGCCTCTTCCTTCGCCGCCGAATTTCAGCCGAGCCCCATGTGCCGGAGCAGGCTCCGGGCGGGCCACTACTGGCCGGCGTATCGCCTTGGGCGAGGGATGACCTCTCTTCCGAGGACGAGGGCAAGGAGACCCCGCCGTACCCTTCCGGAGGAGCCATAGAGGCCGCACTCCTCGAGTGCTTCGGGGACATGCCTCAGGAGCTGCGGAGCGAAGTGACCCACAGCGCGGAGGCCCGGCCATACCCCGGGGGTCCCGGAACAATCGCCGTCGAGCCCGCGCCATTCGGAGACGAGGCTGACCTTTTCCCGGACGAGGAAGAAGGGGAGGCCCCACCGCCCTACGACTACCGCGAGGATCGGGAAGCAGAACTCCTCGAGTGTTTCGGGGACCTGCCTCGAGAACTGCTGGACTAGGTGGCCCGGGGAGCAGGGACATGGTCCCCACAATACCCCGGACCCCTCGGCTGCTACTACGAGCCGGTCTCAGAGGACGAGCAGCAGCGACAGCGACGTCGTAGAGGTGTACGACCCCCTTCAGGAGGACTACCGGCCTCGGTCCATACGGGGACCTTCGCAGGCAGACCGGCGAGCCCTGGCCACAGCGGAGGGACTTCCACCGCCCCCTTATAAGCCGACATATTCGGGCCGGGCCCATACGCCGGCATTGCCGAGGGCAGGGGGGGGTACGGTGCCTCAGCAGCCGGATAGAGCCGTGCTTCCCCATCGCCAACGAGTATGCCGCGGCAGCCGCACGGCACCGGGCCGAACACCAAAGCAGCCACTCCTCCTTCCCAACACTCAGCGAGTACTCTGCAGCCGCCGCTCGCCATCGCGCCGAGCAGCTCTGCGAGGAGCTAGGGGTCGCCGCCGGCGGAGACGCAGCTCACGCTGGCCTCGCCACCAGGCCACCCCCACGCGGCCGCCGACGACATCGCAGCCCGCCCTGGGTGGACAGCGACGACTCGGAGGAGGAGTGGGAGCAACCGCACCAATGCCCACGCCACCAACCATGGGTGCCCGCACCCCGGGAGTGGATCACCCCCAACGGGACGCTACCCGCCGCACTGCTCGAGCGGATTAGGGAGCGGGTACCGGGTCGTCGCCAACGAGCCCTCCGCTACACGGAGGAGGAGCAGTGGCAGCGATTCCGGGTGCAGATAAACCCCGACGGACAGGTCCGGGTTTTCCTGCAATCCACCCGAAGGTAGACCCATGCCCCGGAGCCCCAGCACCCCTAGCCGGCATCGCCACCATCGCCAGAACCCCAGGCCCAGAACACCGGGCAGGAGGGGCTGCCAGACGGGCAAAAAGGGGTATCGATTGGCAGCTATCGATCGATTTCAATTCCCGCTGGTGATCGATAAGCCGCTGACCACCAAAATCAACACAATAAGAGCCAAATATAACGCATGCACAACGCCACAAGCAACATGAACGACGAAGCAACAGGAACGCACCCGACGACATCCACCGGACGACGCCGTCGCCCTTACCCACCACCAGCGTGCCCTGCATCACGCCCGGGGCAGCAGCCCCGTCGCCATCTAAAGGACCGCGCCGCGCACCGCCGTCAGAACCACGCCGGGAGGCACCACCGGGCCCGCGCCAAGGACCGTACTCAACCCGGCGCCGTCAGGACAACCCACCACCAGCGCCCCCTGCATCACGCCCGGGGCAGCAGCAGCCAGAGCCGCCTGAAGGACCGCGCCCGGGACCCCCTGCACTGCCGCCGCGCCCTACCTGCAGCCAGGCCAGCAGCACCCAGCGCCGCCCGAGGAACCGCGCCGAGGGCACCCTGCCCCACCAGGACCACGCCCTACTCGACAGCCGGGGCAGCCAACAACCTCGGACCAACACCGCGCCAATACCTGGAGGGGCCTCCACGGACGCTTGCGTCACCTTCACCGCGTGCTCTACCAACATGGCTCTGGCTCACCGCCAGCTGCGCCATCTTGCGGACTACCTGGAGGATGCACTGTTCCCCTAGGCCCTCGGCGTCGCACCACCGCCGCCGCCACCAGGGCCCACCGCCGCCAGGAACACTCCGCCGCGCCTCAGCGCCGCCGCCCCTGTACCGCTAGCCCTGCGTCCGCCGCAGAGGCTTCGCTCTTAAGGTGCCCCTCTCTTAGGCCGAAGAGCGTCGGCTAAGAGAGGCGGCCAAGGCGACAGATCGACCAATGGGCAGAACCCACCACCGCAGAAGAGGCGAGAGCAGAACAAAGCTCGCACTGCGCCGACGCCAGATCGGGCCGAAGCCATGTGAGGAGAGCGCAGCGCCGGAGGCAAAACCACCACCGCGGCTATCCCGGCTCGAGGAGTGAGCGGCGCGACCGACCCACGCCATCCATCTGGGAGAGACGACGCATGCGCCGAACACAAGATGGGAAACAACGCATGCGCCGGACAAGACCGGTGAGCAGCGGAGAGAGAGGGCTGCTAGCCTCGATCGGCACGCGCCAAGCGGCCTGAGCAGCGCTGCCGCCCGAGATCGGCAGAACTAGGACACAACCTAGTTCTGGAAAAAAAAAGCCCGGCATTCAGCGCAGAGTTTCGAGCCCGAGCGGACGCAAGTAAAATAAAAGCGTAAATAAAATCTCGAATTGGCCACGTGCCGACGCGGAGTGAAAAGTAAATACCAAAACGCGAGGACTTGGAGCACGCGCCCACACCAGGAGGCACACGAGTAGGGGTGAGTCATGGCCGCTGGCCAACACTAAAGGAAATTTTGGGGCACCGGGACCGACACCCACTGCGTGTGCAGGGTGCCGGCCGCCGCCAATCGGAAATTGGAAATTCTTCCAAGCGGGGCGGCTGTTGGAAAATCTTCCAAGCCGGTCTCTGAGGGGAACACCTGCCTGCTGCCGTTCGCCCCTGTCCCGTCCCCTGGGGGGATTCTCCGCTGTTGGAAACTCTTCCAAGCGGGGACGGCTGTTGGTAAGCCTTCCAAGCCTGTCTCGGAGGGGAGCGCCCGCCGTTGGAAAGACTTCCAGGCGGGGCGCTAAAGGAAAGGCCGTTGGAAAGTCTTCCAGGCCCGCCTCTTGGGGATCAGCCGTCGTTGGGAGTTCCCTCTTTCGCCCCTCCTTTGCCCTCTAATAATCCCCGACAACGTGGATACGGCTGTATCGTAGCCGCGTGCTTCGCCCAGTCAAACCTCTTGCTCACAGGCAACTTGGCAATCAGCTCCTCCATTAGGGTTGGATTCCCTAAGTGCTGGCTGCCGGTCGTGGTTGACTGCAGGAACGTTGCCAGGTCGTGGTTGACTGCAGGAACGCTGCCAGGTTGCTCACCCTTGTGGCGAACGGCACGATCCTTGCGATGTTGGCCTCCTGTATTGACTGCACATTGCGCACGCTCTCCAATTAGCTACGGATCAAAAGCTCTGGACGTCCATTCCGGAATCGTAGCTGCTCCATAACAGCTTGCACATTGCTGGGGTGGATGAGCATCGACTTCACAGCTGCTCGGGCCTCACCTTTCAGGGCTTTCACTAGCCTCTGGTTGTTCTCCAGATCTGTACACTTGTAAGCTGCCGTTGTCTCCGTGAACGCGCACAAGAATATTGGCCATTCCTCTGGCTGACTCTCAAACTCGGGAAGATCAGGCAGTCTGCGTGGCGTCCACCCAGGTATGCTCGTCGCTGCCAGTCCATATGATAGGGGCGATGGCGTTGATACCTCCAAATTGTGTGTTGGCTCCCGTGGCGGGTGAACATAACCTCGTTCAGGCTGCGCCGTGGCGGTAATACAAAATGGCGGAGAATAACTCACTGTTGTTGTTGCAACTGCGTGTGACAGGTTGCCCATTTGCCCAATGACCGCCAAGCGTCGGCGCCAAATTTCCACTCAATTGTGGCGGCAAACTTGCACTCAATTGTGCCGGCAACTGCGCATCCAAAGATGGCGTCTCTCCAAGCTCCGGTTGCAGATTGTCACTCATAATCTACCTGGGCAGGCTCTCATTCAAGGCCTGCCGTGGTGCTGCTCTCAGACATGCCACCATTCCACTCAAACATGGCGGCGTATTCGCCAACGGGATCCCTGGCGGCCTCTGCTTGTCCTTCACTCGCCCTTGCCTTCATCAGCTCCGATGTGCGATCCATTCTATTAGGGCCGCCACTTGTACAGTCGTGGAGTCCGTAAGCTGCCCCGTAGCTGCGGGCTGCAGGTTACTTGCCGCTTCTCTGGCGGCTATTCCCCTTTCCTTCGGAGTGTGTGGCTGCTGCCGATCACCAGCCACACTCGCAGAGCTGGCCGGGTTGCCAGTTGCTGTGGTCGTGGTGGTCGCAGATGCGGGAGTACCCCCGACATCCAGTCTGGGGCTCCGCCATGGCGAATGCTTTGTAGGCATCTTCTCGCAGAGTGCGAATAAAAGAAAATGACGCCGCTCGGCTTCTCACGGGGATGATGCCTTAAAATGCCCAATAAGACACTTCGTATTCGATAACAAACAGAGTAGTTGGGTCTTATACTTTATTCTGGGGATACAATCGTTAGCTTAACCTGCAATATAATTTCTATCTTACATACCGCAGTTTCTCTTCCCTCTCAGCGTGATAGCTCAAAACGTAGTAATTAGTAGAAATTAAACTTGGCTTTTCCTGATTTAGTGTGCCCGAAATACATAAACACGAAATTCCTGACACAAAGAACTCTAAGTTCTGGCGGCTATAAAATGCAACTTGACTAACTATCGATAGCCCTAAACCGTTCCGCGACTCTGCCTATAGAAAGAAATCCGCCGGAAGTCGATTAGTAGTGTTATCTGTTGTTTTGTGATTATAGACGTATAAGATTCTTTTAAATCTTGTGCATCCATCTTCAATGTTTTGTTCACTAGCTTATCGAATATGTTCCAATATTGTACTTCTAATTTGTCGATGAACTTACTGACTCTTCCAGGGTATGTTGTGTTTTCTAGCTGCCTCACCAGTGCTATATACGGCCTATGGTCCTTAAAGGCTTTTGCTAATGCTGAATTGATTTCCATCCATGAGGTTGCTGTCGCTCGTATCACGACTTCTAAGGCTCCATACACAAGTAACCGTTTAAAAACTCCATAAATTACATGTGCTTGGCATCTTGGGTGGGGTAGAGATTAAGCAGCTGCTCAATCTGGTTCACAAGCCCGGACAGCTTTCCAGATGTACCACGTAATAATGCAGTTTCTTTATTTGAGCCAATAACTGGTTCAAATGAATCTCGGAGAGTTGCGGAGGGTTTGCCATTATTGTGTTTTTGTAATTATTCGATGCACAGAAATTAAATGTTAATAGATTTTGGGTTTTTGTTAACCCTCCGGAATTAAAAATTTATTTAAAATTTTGTTTCCGATCGCACGGGATTGTTTTATTTTGGTTCTGACCACAGGGGATTTTATTTTGATTTGCAGACTGTTCTGACCACACGGGATTTTATTTCAAATACTACTAACACGTAGATTCTCCTGCGGATCACAAATTTAGAATCACTGTTCTTAATTCGAGGGTTTAGGATAGCTAGTTGTATAGCGTGTCCTTCACTTAACCAGTACCGTATTAAAGGACTCTTTAATTAATTGATCCTACCGACTGCGCCAATTAAATACTTGCAATACTCATATGTTAAAAAAAGATATATTTTATTTAACTGAATGATTACAATATTTATAGTTGAGAAGAACACCGACCGATTAATATTAGGTCTCAAGCTGAACTCTACTAATTGATCTGGATTGATTTACGTTCAAGCCTCGGTCTCGAGCTTTTTTAATATGGACTTTGGACTTAGAGTCCTAAGAGTATAAGGAGAGAGCTTAGGAGTTCTTCATTTTGATTTACTCTTGGATTCAAGTGCATTTGCTCTTGGATACAAGTGCTCTTTGATTTGGTCTTCCGCTCTTGTAATCTAAAACTTTTGTTTTTAGAGTTTGGCGAGTCCGAGCTTTGAGCGTGGGAACGTGACATTGGGGTGAGGACTTATGCAATAAATATTTAGTCTACCAGTGAAATGTTTGTGTGTACCAGTGGGTGAGAATGTTTACATCCTGTGTTGGACTTTGGGGTTTTTCCATCTGTTCTTGTCTTGAGGATTCGTATGACAATCTGGTTCTTATCTGGTATTGATTAGATAGCAAAGGGTAACATAGAGTGTGTTGGATTTGTTTAATACATTTGAATATTGTAGAGTATATGTGGTATACATGCTATGTGTGTACTTATATAGTAGGCGTGTGTTTTAAGTGGGCATGTGCTAAGTACTGTGGTACTGTGGATATGTCACTATATATCTGTTTGGCTATGTTGCTCGCAACATTTTTCGCCAGCGACATACTTTTCCGGCAACATTTGTTTTAGGTCAGTACCCGAGAAAGCGAACAAATTAGAACATTTCTGTTCTTCTTCTTCTACTTACTGCAAGTGTATTTACAGTTCGGCATGCCGAAGTTAGCTTCCTTTGTTGTTTTTCATTAAAATTTACGGTCGTTCCTTTGGCAGTTTTATGATATAGTCGTCCGATCCGGACCGCTCTGACATATATAGTAGTGAGAGAGATAGCTTTAAAACTGAGGGACTTGTTTGCGTAGAAACGGACGGACAGACAGACATACGGACAGACAGACATGGCTAGATTGCCTCGGCTGTTGATACTGATCGGGAATGTCTCCTTCACCGCGTTGCAAGCTTCTGACTAAAATTATAAAACCCTGCAAGGGTATAAGAATTGGTAGTTTCATAGGTTGGTAAACAAAGATTCTGTGAAGAATGCACCGTTTACAACACCATAAGGGCAGTTTGAGTTTCTGCGTAAGCCAATGGGTTTGAAAACGGCACTTCAGGTATTTCAAAGATTTGTGAATGATATTTTTTTGGATATGATGCGTGACAATAGGGTTATAGTATATACGGATTATATTTTAATTGCAAGTCAGGGTATTAAAAAACATTTAGAAATATAAGTAGAAGTGTTTAGAAGATTAGTGGAAAATAAATTAGAACTGAGTATGGATATATGTTAGTTTCTACAAGATAAGGTAAAATATTTAGATTTCTTGATTTCGGATGAGGGAATTACAGCTGATGAAAAGGGATAAGAGGTAATAAAAAATTAGAATGTTCAAAATTGTTCACGCCAAAGGGCGCTTAATCTCTCTCTCTCCCTCTTCCTCCGGACTTTCAGACCACTGAGCTTCCAATTCGCTCACTGAAGCTAGGTTTAACTGTCTTGTATTTATTTCTAATTTACCATTCCACAAATAAAAACTAACGCACGCCGCGTAAAACCCCAAAAAGTTTCCTCCGTGTTTTCTTATCGAGTGCATTCCAGGTTTAAGCCACCCCCCTCCGAACACAAATAAAGTGCAAGCTGTTCAAAACTTCTTAGGTCTTTGTTCTTACTTTCGACGATTCATAAATACGGATAAATACGGTTATGTCCGAAGATTATTATCCTATCCCCTTAATTGATGATCTTTTGAATAAATCAGTCGTCTTTCTCTTCACAGCGAACGGTTGTGTTTTTGTTTTGCGCTCCGAATTTTGTGTTTTATTATTTTTTAAACCACCGGGGTTTTCGTAAATTATTACTAAACTTTTTAAATCACTACCGCGCGTACATGAGCTTTGTTTTATGTTTTAATTTTTATTAATTTCAATTCTAGTTTTGTGCTAAGATGGTTTTCTTAATTCTCTTTTGTGCCTATCCGCTTCTTATAGCTTAGGTTCCGTTTGTGTTTAGCTGCAACTAAACGGTGGTAAGTTTTCTCGACCTCGCTATCCCTTTTCGTTCTCCCTCTCCCACTCACCCACGTTGACGGTTCTCCTCTTTTGCACAGTGGTCATTAAGTTTGTGAAAATCTCTTTAAATTTTGTCTGTGGAGTTAAAAACTGTAAAAAAAATGTTTTGGCAGAACGTCCAATGATTTCTTGCTGGCTTTGCGATTCGGTTGTACACGCTAAGTGTGTCAGGCCGTATCGCGGATGTAATTTCCAGTAAAATGGGATTACACTATTGTTGCCAGTCCTGTAGAGAGGTTGAGAAGGAAATTAAATCCTTCATGTGCCAGACCAGAAATGGATTTAGTGATCTGGTCAGTTTTCGCAAAACGAATGATCTGTTCACCGCGTTAGACACTCAGTTTAATAGTCTGAAGCTATTAAATGAATCGCCAAAGCGCAAAAAAATCTGTTGCTGGTCGGCAGCAACTGTGTGAATCCCAGCAACCTATGATCGGGACTACCCCCTCTGCACAGCCCCGACCAAAATATCAAGCCCAATTGTTTTGAAATCGGGAACATTCGGTAACCGAATGAACAGGGGTGGAAATGGCAACTGGTCCGCCTCTTATTTCTGTTGTGTCCGCTGTGGTGCCTCAAACTTCGACGCCGCAGACTCCCTTTGCAAAAGCTCCCCAGGGTCAAGCCGGATTACCGGCTGTTGGTAACACTGTGATACCACGACCCTCACAGCTGTTCCACCATCGAAAATAATATATGTTTCGCGGCTTGCCCCTTACCTCGCATCGTAAGATGTTCTTGCCTATATTCAAGGCAAAACCCAAGCCAAAAATTTTAGAAGTGGAAAAGTTAAAATTTTCATATATTAGACACATTTCGTCTTTTCAAATAGCGTTTCCCCGAACTTCTTTAACACGATTTCCTCTAATGACTTCTGGCCAGAGCACGTTGTAGTTAAACAATTTGAGGCCAAAACAAAGAAAAAGCGGCCAGCGGCAGTACGGCTCCCTACACAAACACAGACCGTTAAGACCACCTCGACACTTCCTATCAGAATACTAGAGGCTTACGCAGCAAGCACTTGGCTAAACCCAAAGATCCTTAGCTCTGAGATTTTTCCGGGTAAGTACACAAAATATAGAGTTGACCGTCCTGTCAGGCGAGGAGATGGAGTTTTTTAATTTTTTTTTTTTGACTCCTTCCTTATCTCCGGACTGGTTGGCCTTGACGATGTCACTGATATCAAATTTATTTGCGTAAAACTATTATTCCCAGGTATTTTTATTTTCTTTACATGTTCCTATGTCCCTTCCTAAGCTGAGGAGCCTATTTATTGAAAACACCTTTCGGCAATTCGGGCCGTTTCCAAAATGCTTTCAGATCGAAATCAACTCATAATTATAGGGGACTTCAATATTCCTGGAGCTCGTTGGTCATCAGATAATGTGTCAAATGTTTTCAAGACTGTGGCACAGCACGACCTTATTTATGGCCTGCTTGACATGTCTTTGTCTCAAGTTAACCATGTCCACAACTCTCTAAACCGCTTATTGCATCTTTGTTACGCCTCAGATCCTCTAGGTGTTGACTTAGTCAGAGCTGCTCCATTGACGATACGATCATACGCTGAATAACTTAATATCTAAGTTTGATTGGTCAATTCTGTACATGTGTACTGTCATTACAGCCGCCTAGGATATTTTTACAGTACCATGAACTCTTTCTTTTTATCCTGTGTTCCGTTAACCTATCTGTGTGTCTCCAGTAAGCCACCTTGGTTCAATAAGGAGTTTCACACCTACAAAATGTGAAATCTAGGCTTTATAATAAATACAAACTTATTCGTTCTAAAACTCTTCTAGGTCTTATAGAAATTATTAAACTCGTTGCAGGGTTCAGTTCTCACAGGACCCGAAACAGTTTTATAACTTTGTTAACACCAAGAGTGGCTGGCAAAAATCCTCCATCTGAACCCTCCACGAGGGCGCCGGCTGGGCAATCGGCATTGTATTATCCCGGGCAACGGGTAATGCAATGCTGCATGCTCTGTCCGGGGTAATACAGTGTCTAGCTGAGGCAACGGTTCAATTCCTTTCGCCCCAAAAGCCGGAGGAAGGAACCATTTGCCATGGTTGGAGGTGCCTGGCGGAAGGCATAAAACGCAAGTGGGTGGTTCCCCGTAAAAATATGCCATAATAAGTGGGACGAAGGAGTCAACCGGGGCTGGGATGATAGCCCAAACGTCGGTGGGAAGCGTGACTGCTACCACCGGCGGGCACGGATGATAGCAATCCTCTCTGCGTGTCGCCAGCGGTCACACCTCTAGAATGACGGGAGCAGGTCGTGCCAGTTGTACTGCTACTGCCACAAAAACATCGCAGAGCAAACTATGCCGCTCAGGTGCCGCCGTTGACACAGACACGGGCCTGGAGAGCGTGCAGCTCACGTTAGAGGAGGAGGAGAACCTACTCCGCTCGCCTGAACCAGGTACCAGCTCCCCGCGCAGGGGAGCGAAACGGTCAAGCGAGGGGAAGAAGGCGAAGGCGCAGTATAAGGCTGCCCTCGCGATCGGAAGCCGGCTTCGGGACAAAGCGAACCTCTCCCAAGAGGAGGAGGCAAAGCTAGCCTGGGCCGAGCAGATGATTGAAGAGGGCAGGTTACACTACGCCAAAATCCCCCACATGTCCTTAAAGGGCGGATTCGCCAATAAAGTGGAGGAGATGCTTGCCAGCAAAAGGCAACGCTCCGCTGAAAGCGCCACGAAGGACGCTGCGGCAAGCAAGCGGCAACGCGGGCCCAAGCAGGTAGGCCCACCACCTAATGCGAAGACGTCTAAAAAGGCTGGAAAGGTTAGTGAGGTGACCAAACGACATCTGATCGTGGCACTCATTGACCGAAAGGACGAAAACGGAAAGATGTCCGAAGAACGGTGGAAGACGGTGCACGCAAGGCTCGTCGAAGCGCTGTTTGCGCGGATGGAGGATGACTCCCTTAGTCCCATGCCCACATTTGATGGTGCAGGGTGGCTAAATGGGGTCAAAATCCTGAAGTGCATGGACGACCCGACTCGGAAGTGGCTGACGCAAACGGTCAGCCAGATGGAAGCGCTGTGGGAGGGGGCCAAGCTGGAGGTGGTGGACAGGGAGTTAATCCCATCCATACCAAAGGCGAAGGTACTCTTTCCCATCGAAATCCAAGGGGACCGGGCGCTGAAGCTGCTACAGCGCCAAAACCCCGACATACCCACCGCAGACTGAAAGGTGCTGCACATTGCAAACCCGACACCCAAAGAGGGGGGCCAGTGCGCAGTCCTCCAGATCAACAAAGCGGCGGAGGACATCCTGTACCGTAGATACGGGAAGATGGCGTGGGGCATGGGCAGTGTCTACCTGCGCCTCAAAAAGCGCCCGGGGGACAAGGATGCGCACACCCTGCAGGCAGGCGAGGTGGAGAAGGACCTAGGTCTGGACTCCATCGTTGATGCCGGATGACGCTTGAAGTCTCGGAGGAGGAGGCCGATGACCTGACAGTTATAGTCAACCCGTCCCGAGCTGATCCAGGTACCCAAGACATTGAGGGTACTGCAGCTCAACCTCTATAAGAGCAAAATCGCGTCGGCGGAATTCCTGATCGCCATGGAGCAAGGGTCCGTCGACATAGCTTTGGTCCAGGAGCCGTGGATTGCCTCGAGCAATTCCATTGCCGGACTAAAGTCCTCATCACACCATGTGTTTTACTCACCAACGGTAAGCAGAAATAGAACCGCCGTACTCGTACGGAAGGGTCTCCACGCTAACCTTATGTCTCATTACAGCGCGGTATGACCTGACTGTTGTAATGCTTGAAAGCAAAAGGAAGCGCCTTCTGGTAGCTTCCTGCTATATGGCTATCAGAACTCAGGAGCATGGTAGAAGCCAGCACGAACGACCAGCAACTGCTCGTGGGCGCAGACGCCAACACACACCACTGCGTGTGGGGAAGCCCCGATATAAACGACAGAGGTGAGTCACTCTTCGACTTTTTATTATCTACTAACCTTTGTATAGCAAACGTGGGGGAGGAACATACCTTCGTAGGTCCCACCTCCTCGAACGTGCTAGACATAACGTTCGTAAGAAGACAATGTACTATGGTATCAGAATGGAGAGTCCTTGAAAGACCATCTTTCTCAGATCATAAATACATTCAATTCCAATATGAATTCGATCACTATCCCAAACCAATCGTCTTTAGGAACCCCCGGAACACTAACTTGGGAAAGTTTAAGAAGGCGGTCATGACACGACTCGCGAGTGGTCCGGGCATAGTAAAATCCGCGGAAGACATAGAAAAGTCCCTAGAGACCCTCCCCAAGGAGTTACTAGACGCGCAACGCGTGGGTTTCCCGACATCTAGAGCCAGGAAGAGGACCAAGCCACCCTGGTGGAACAGGAACCTCTCGCTTCTACGCAATATCATCAGAGAATTTTTCAAAATCGCCAAAGAGGCGAAAAATCATATTGTCAATGAGGAATCCAAGATCCTACTCAGGGACTACAAGGTGGAATTACGCAGGGCGCAAAGAAGCTCGTGGAGAAACTTCTGCTCCAATATCGAGACGGCCTCAGAAACGGCTAGACTCCGGAAGTTGCTATCGAAGCAACCTACCATACAGAGTCAGCTCAAGCGCGATGACGGAAAGTGGACTGAAGGCAGCGAAGAGGCCTTAACAGCACTAATGCAGGCGCACTTCCCAGGATGCACTGAGGTATCCGATGCCAAAAAGCACCAGGAACTCGCAACTGGAGAAGAGCCTCTCCCAACAAATTTAATATCCTCTAGAAGAATACAATGGGCTATAGATTCCTTTGAGGGAATAAAAGCACCATGACTGGATGGAATATTCCCAGCCATGCTACAAGTGACCAAAGAAGTCATCACCCCATGACTCTACGCTATATTCACAGCCTGTTTAAGCACGGGCTATATCCCTATCCAATGGAGGACCTCTAGGATTGTCTTCCTGCCAAAAGCAGGGAAGTGCAGTCACGTGAGCCCCAAGGACTACAGGCCGATAAGCCTTACGTCCTTTTTACCGAAAGCTTTCTCTCTTCCAAGTGAATGGACGTGTTTTTTTCTTGCGCTCTCGTTTTGTGTAATTTTTTGATGAAAACAATTCTTTGATTTTGTGATTAATAAAGATCCCGTTCACTTCGTGTGCATGCAGCTATTCTGTTTTGTGTATTTAATAATTATTAATTTAACATTTTAGTTGTGCTGCTAGTGTTTGCTTTTGCATTTTTTGCATTCCTCTTTGTGCCTTCTCCGTTTAGCTTGCGCCGTCGCGACAGCTAATCGAAAAGCTTGCTCCCACGCTCACCCGCTCACCCGCTCTCTCACTCTCCCGTATTTCGGTGCAGCTGCACTCTTATCTCTCCTTACGCAAAGGTACAGTGGTAAGTCCAAATAATGTCCGCTATAGTCTGTGTCGTTAAAACCTGTAAAAAGGTTATTAAATCTGCTGACCTTACAATCGGCTGCTGGCTGTGCGACAACATTATGCATGCCAAGTGCATTGGTGTTGGGGCTCGGGCGGTAGGGGATGTAAGAAAAAACATCGGTCTGCGGTACTGTTGTGAGGCGCGAGGTTGAAAGGGAGATGATGTCTTTTATGCGGCAAACCAAAAACGGTTTTAAAGACGTATTATTGAGTTTTCGCAAAACTCAAGATATGTTCTTGGCGCTGGATACTCAATTTAATAGCCTAAAGCTATTAAATGAGTCTCCTAGGCGCAAAAAATTCGCTACTGGTCGGCAACATCAAGAAGGATCCCAACCTCCAGCGGTCGAACAGCAGCCTCCAGCGACACAGCCCTCGACCTCAGAACCGATTCCTAGAGTTTTGAGATCGAGTAGTAAGAAAGATTCGGCCTCCGAATGGGCTGCTGGAGGGACCGCGCCACCGATGATTTCCGTTATTTCCCCTGGGGGGTCTCAAATAGCGACCCCTCAGAGCCCCGACATTTTATCTGCCCAGGGTGCTAGGCCCGGACTACCGACCCATGCTGGCAATGCAGACCATCAGTCTGTATCGCCAAAAGCCCTTATAGCTCCCCTTCTCAGACATCGGAAGATGTAATTGCCTTTATCCAAGGCAAAACTGGAGCTGAAAATAATAAACTTAAGGTGGAAAAATTCAAATTTTCTTATGCTAGGGACATTTCGTCTTTCAGAATAAATGTCCCTAACGAACTCTTTGACACAATATGTTCAACCAATTTTTGGCCTGAATTCGTTGTCGTCAAGGAGTTCGAAGCTAAGAAAAAGAAACGGCGGCCTTTAGGAATAAGTCTTCCAAGGCCCGACCAGACCAAGGCGCCCTCTACGTCTTGCGCTCCAAAAAACTAACAAATCCCCTTTCTATTTCCTATCAGAATGCAAGAGGCTTACGTAATAAGCTTCCAAAGTTGTATTCTAATAGTCTCTCGTTTGCTTCCCAGGTTATTGTGTTTACAGAAACCTGGTTAAAGCCGGAGATTCTGAGCTCCGCAGTTTTTCCAGCTGTATTCACGATATATAGGCTGGATCGGCCTATCAGACGTGGAGGTGGTGTCCTCATAGCGGTTGACTCCACTCTCGCGTCTGAATTAATAACTTTCGAGGAGTGCAACGATGTTGAATTCCTTTGTGTTAAGCTATCAATCAATGGTAGCTCCATTTTTATTACTTGTTCCTACATTCCTCCTATGTCGGAACTTCCTATTTATTGGAACCATCTTTCCGCAATTCAGATGGTTTCCAATCGACTTTCGGATAGGGACCATTTAGTAGTTCTTGGTGATTTTAATATCCCAGGGGCTACTTGGTCCTCAACCAATTC
>VNJU01010528.1:0-12895 GCA_008042675.1 Drosophila seguyi | reverse complement strand
AAATCCCAAAGAACACACCATTAATCATAATGTAATTTTATATCTCATTTAAAATCCCCCCATTCCGCACCCAATTTCCAAAGAAAACTGCTTTCTTTTCTCTCTCGATTTCCTTCCTCGATTCCTTCCTTGGATTCTCCCTTGTTCCTTTACAACTTCATCTGGTTATTTGCTCAGCCATAACAAATATCCCAATGTCTGTGTATACTTTGGAAAATATCACTTAATACTCTGCAGCTGCTCTCTCGTCATCATTGCATCGGAACGAACTTTGTGCGAATTGTGCAGTTTTTACGATTATATAACTGAAATCCAACTTGAATGCGGCTGTCATAGCGATTGCCTTGGGTCATCAATTTTCGGTGAGTGGGGCGCGGAGTGAGCCCAAAAAAAATCGCATTTTAAATGAGCCATGAACACAGAAATTCTACGGAATTTGTATGATATTGGTAATGATAGCCAACAAGAAGAACGCTAGATTTAGGCCAGACACTGAAAGGAAATTCTAAAACTAAATTTCTTTTTAAAGGATAAAGTAACTAACAGAAAAAAAAGTTTTTTTAAAGAGTTTTAATAACAATAGGTAAATAAAAAAAGTGTACTTTTGCTTTGTTAATTTTTCTTTTCCATAACAAGCCTTTCATTATCATTTTAAAAGTCTTTATAAATTAAAAAATGTAAGCCTTCTAAAATTGTTTAAGGTGTTAGGTTTTAAGTAAGTGAAGTTGTTAGTTTTCCAACAAGGTAAGCTAATTGACAGAAGCAAAGTAATGAAAAATATCCCAAGCTATGAAAATTGTAATAAAACCTTTTCCCCATTTAATTGAAATTTATTCTATTTTGCAGCTTAGGAGTAAACTTTTGCAAATTGCAATTCCTTGGTGTATGGGCCATTAGCTATGCACAAGTGTGTGGGCGTGGGCGAACCGGGCCACGCCCCATTTGGTCATCTGTATTCGCACGTTAACAGGCAAAAGCAATTACAAGTTTTGTATGGGTGCGTGTAATCTATTATTCCGCTGAAAGTGGTAATTCCGGTCAGTAAATAACACGCACGCCTTCCAGGATTCCAAGGATATCCCCGTGTGCGAATCCTGTGTTTCGATTGGATTTTAAGCCACCGAAAACAGCCAACGGACAACAGACATCAGAAAACAGACAACGCACAACGGACGGCGGACGATGGACAACGAACAAGAAATGAAGGCCCAAAGCTCAACCGTCTATAATTCCTGGGTAAAAGCCCATAAATCCATGGTGCCGCTGCTTACGTATGCGCCATTTCACACCGTTACCGTTAGACACACACGCACACATAAGCACACTCACCCACACACACGTACAGGCACATTTACATATGCGCTTATGCTCGAACTATTGCCAGTTATCGGTAAAAATGGCGTACGCCTTTCAGCGAAATTGCTTTCCGCCTCTTCTTTTTCCATTTCGTCCAGACCCCGCCCCTTTTTCGATCCTTTATAAATATTAAATTTTACTGCAGCTTAAAAACAATCGTCCTTCCCCCTCACTCGGGACTTTAATCTAGTTCGCTGGCGAAAATATTAAAAAATATATTTCTGATTGATTAATTTGTGGCACAATGATGAGCAGGACGTGCTTTTTTTTCAAGACTGTTTGGCATTAAATTTGATTTTTAATTAAAAAAAGCGGGAGCAGCTAGCAATTTATGTTTGTTATTTAACACTGGCAATATAAATTGTTGAGATTATCTGAATAAAGGGATCAGCACTTTTATTGATGGCAGCTAATGTCCGGGCAACACAAAAAATATGTTATTGGTTTTAGGAGATTTTAATAAAACATTTTATCAGGCATTTTATGAATTTATATTCCATTTAATTTCGCAAAATAATCAGATTTTTGTATACTTTTACATTAAAGCTAAGAATGTCAATTAATGCCGGAACATTGTGATACGGAAACCATTTTGCAGTGGCGGTAAAATACATCTGATGCTTGTCCATTTTCGTCACACATCAGTTTAAGCTCCCTGTTCGCCTGGCAAAAGGATTAACAATAAATAACTATAATCAGGAGCCCACACAAAGGGGCCACGTTAACAGTTTTGACAGTTTTCAATTTCGGTGGCCGTACAAATTAAAAACGTTTTGACAACAGAGCCGCCGACAAAAGACCAAAAGACGCCATCTGAGGCTGCCACACAAACAGTGGGAAACGGGAGGCATGGGGCTAGTATATCTGTCAAGTTTTGTGTTGCATGAAAGGACGAAAAATAAAAACTGCTGTCTGGCATTGGCAATGGGTTTTAGGGTCTCGGGGTCTTGGCCAAAATCGAACGGGGAGCCACCCGGGGGTCAGAAGGTCGCACAAAGGAGTAAAGCTCTTTTGCCTATTCGTGCGTTTTGTTTGTTTATTTGCCGGCGTGTTCCTGTTTGCTGTCACTGTACATCCGGGGAAAAAAAACAATTAATTTAAGTGGAGGCCGGGACTGGACATTGTTAAATACTTTAAGATAATTTAGTATATTTATTGAGTTAATCATTTTATTCTGTCTGAGAAAATAAAATATTTTAAAGAATATCCCAAAAACATAATTAAAAACCTTGTTAAGATTTCAAAGACGAAATCGCATAAACGAAATAGTCATTAATTATCTGTTTTACTGTTGAAATATATATATAAATTTCTTCTTAGCTTTATTTTCTCTCTGTGTTAGTTTTGGCCACTGATTAGAATCGCCCAAGCCCAGGCACAGGCCCAGATACAGATACAGATGCAAGCTTTAGCTACACCCCGTTTTACACATACAAATATGGAGGTGTGCGCGCCATAAAAGTAAAAACGAAATGGCTAAACACATAAATACATTTATACACAAACATATATTTTGCTTTTATTGTTATTTAATATTTCTGGCGTTTGGCGAAAATGTAGCTGTTCCCTCGCACATGCACACACTTCTGTTTATTTATTTATTTATTTATTTTCATTTCCCTTTTTTTTTGCTTTTTTGAAACCGCAATTGTAATACGTATATGCTTCTTTCGCTTTCCTTTTTTTGCTTACATCTGCCGTCTGAGTGTCTGACAGAGCGAACAAGCGAATATTTCGCGACATTATCTGGCACGCATGTGTCAACTGCCGACGACTCAGACACCCACCCACACACAGACACATCCATTGCACACACACACAGCGCAAAAAGGTACAATAATAAAAACCAATAAAAGTGACAAATAAAAAGATTTATGTGATTTATATATATATATGCTTGCTTGTTGGTGAGTGAGTGAGCAACTTATTTTCCTCTACTTTAGCATGATTTAAATCTTTGCTTGGTTGGTTTTGAATACCCTTTAATTTTAGGGGTAGACCTTTAATAAAAAAATTAGGGACATTTATTTTTAAAAAAATTACATTTATAATGGGTAAAAAAAAGCTCAGCTTTAATTGAAGATCACCAGGAAGAAATATTTGACAACCAAAATTAAGAAAAGCTGAAGGGGAATACATGAGTTTCTTGTATGAAATTATTTAAATTTGTTTATTATTTTTAATAAGGGCATATTAACTTCTATCTTTTACAATTTCAAAACACTCTTTCACTGAGTTTTCCGATTTCGGGCCTGCTGTCACGCTTTTGCCTGTGAGCCTGTGACAGAAAGACCCAGCGCCAGACGGTTGCAGACTTGGAACAACCGACTGAAGGTGGCCCAAAAACAATTCGTTTCCCTTTCATTTACATATGAAATGTATAGGAAAACAAAAAACAACGCATTTAATTGTCTGTGTGATTTATGCATATTACACAATATTTGGCAACACGAACGTAATGCAAAGGGGGAGTATATATTTTGGGAATTCCACTTAAAGAGTTGCCAAGGCCTAGATGTGTGATCTGTGATAGGCGAAGAGCTCTGCCGAAAAACCAAAGAACAGGAAAATTAAATGGAAATATAAATGGAAATGGAAATGGAAATAAAGCAAACGTTGCTCCATGAGCAGCAGCGCTGAAAAACAAAACATTATGCAAATGCGATTATATAGCATACTGCTTGGTAAGGTGAGTTAGGTGAGCCAGAAGGTGAGCGTAGTGCCCGAGTGGACGGGTTGGGTAATAAGTTTTCTAGGCCAGACAGGAAGGACCTGATTGGCTAAGAAAGCTGTCCAGGGAGCTGGCCACATCGGAAGAGATAAGCCGAGCTCAACAGGAAGGAAACTCTAAAGGAGGCCACACCCAGCCGGAGATAAAAGTGAAAAGAGGACAACTTAAAAATTTAATTTTCCACTTCAACTCATGCAGAGCTCGAACTTTAAGGCACTCGAACCGTAGAAAGTTCACGCCCCTTGGATTCGGTCCAACACTCGGCATCAATATCAATTTACTCTCTCGTGTTACGATGCGATGCGATGTGATGCCAGGAATTGTCATTAGGAAATTTGTTTATTTTTCATTTTCTGGGGGAAAGCAAATACAAACATGGAGGGGGGAAAACCAAGAAGACAACAGCAGAAAAGAAAAACGATGCCGCCATCGATTTTCATTCCTTAAATGGAACAAAAACTGTAGAGAATGGGGTGTCCCACCGAATGTAAATGTAACTTAAAACTTTGTGTAGGCAGTAGGGAATTATAAACAAATTCGAAGATGGAATTGTAATTAAGTTTACTAACAGATTTATATTTTTTATAAATTATATTTCTCTAGTTTTTTCCAGAATATATATCCTATATATAACTATTTCAATGTGTAAACTCTACTAACATATAAATTAAAAAAAAAAAAAAAAGAGATCTTAAATTGAAATATTTGAAAGTGAGTAGTACCCCTTGTACTATTTTTTTTTTCTTCTAGTGAGCCGTGATAGTTGACATATTTCGTCGTACTAGTTTCCTTGCTTTTATTTCAGAGGAAGTAGCCAATAAACACGAACACATTCTTACAAGGACCTTGACGGCAGCTTGCGGTACAGTTGCGCTAACTTGTCATTACGGCAAGCGGAAGAGGAAGCAACTTTTCGTTGCTCTAACACTTACATTTGCTGAAATATATATTATTAAAGCAAAATAAACTGATTGAAATGTTAAAAAAATGGTAACCTATTTGTTATGGCCTAAATATAGTCGACAGAAGCCCTCGTTCTTATAATGTAATACGACATTAATCGAACAGAATCATACTTAATAATCCCCGAACAACACAACAACAAGTATTATACTTCAAAGTTTCCAACACCAATTCAATCCCAATCAGTGAATCAATCAGAAAGCCAAGTACACGCACCAAAAGTCCTTAAACAAACCATTAAGCAGCAAGTCCTGTTTACCAGCGGACTCAACCGAGCCGAAGCCTTTTAATGAGCCGCATTATTTTGTCATAAAGTTCAAGCAACCGCAAGAACAAAGTGCGCAAACTGCCGCCGGAGCAGGGACCTGGCACTTGGACTTAGTTACCAAAAACCTAATGAACGCGGGGCGATACAATCGTACATCCTTTATTTGTCTCAAGCTGTCGCTGTCATAAAGCCAGAACCATGAAAAACGACAACGGTCCAAGAGGGAGGGGAGGATGGTGTCCGGGAATAAAATATATAAACGTCGGGAAAGCTAAGGAGGGCGACAAGGAAAAACACTTAAAACGAGAACAAATAAAAAGACAAACCAAATTAATTGCTCCACATGGCACACAATATATATATATATAGATATAGGATACGAGTAACATGCGATATTGATGATAATAAAACCATAATGGTGCAGCACAAGGAAAAAGGCAAGTCAAATTAAAAGAAAATTCGATTGTCGCCCAGGCTTTGGTCGTTTCTTGTATATATTCTTGTTTGTTTTTGTTTTTGTTTTTGTTCTTGTCTTTGTCATAAACTCAACTTAATTTTACACAAATGCGGCTAATGACGCCGATAACAGCAAATAAGTTCAATTGTAGCAGACTGTCTGTGGAAATGTCCTGGCTCAGACTGGCAAGTGTCTGCCAAGAGATTTCTGACAACTTAACTCAAAGCCAGCCAAGTTACTTGAGACATTTTCCTATCCAGTAAGGGAGGAGTATTGACTTCGTTGTGATTTGCGGACTCCTAATGGTATTGATCGCCCATCAAGTTGACATTTAAGTGCTTAACCCTAAATTAAAGGTAAATGAACTTACGGAAGAGTTAAAAATCATTCGTATTTTGAAACTGTTTAATAATTTAATTGAATTAAAACTCCATCTTACAGTATTGAAGTGCTCAAACAAATGCTATTTTTCTAAGTAAGCTGTAAAGAAAAGAACTTTATCAAAATTATTTGACGATACATTTTCACATGCAAATACATTCTTTCCACGAAAGTGTAAGAAAAGTTGTGTGCTGACTAAACTTGTGACTCCCAGAACTTCTTCAACTCTGGCTTTTCTCGCAGAAATGACTCCTGCGCTCGCCCCCGAAGGCGTACGTGAGTACAATAAACCCCCAACTTTTGCGCTAATTTCAGCAACAAATATGAAGACTACATACACATAAGTAGTCTGTATGCTTTGTGCACTGTGCTTAAATTAAGAGAGTGTTTAAGTTCTGCAACAGTTCTGGAAACAATTCGAAATAAATTCATTTGTGTCGCTAGGCGTAGCAAAACAGAAGCCCACTTCTGGGGGAATAAAAAAAGAACGCAAAAAACAAGCTGGAAACTTTGTTTGCCAGCAGAAATACACAAATAATACAAAGCAAACATAAACAGAAACAAAAACAGAGCTAAACAAAGGCAAAGTTGGGCGGGCAGTTTCTCATGTGGCTGAGTGGCATGGAGCTTATGTTCTTAAAGCGGCGAAAAAAAAAGAACTGCTTTCGAGATTAAATTAAATTGTTTGATTTGAAAAGGAAGTCAACGGTGTGGCACTGAAGCCTTGTGCATTTTCCACTCAACTGCAGTCGGAATTAATTCAAAGTTAAATGTCAATAAATAATAAGCTCCATTAGGCATCCTAATTGATCAGAATTATCGGTGCGATAAAATAGGGGGGAACTCACTCATAAATGGGTTGTGATTACGTTTTAGTGAGCTAATTTACGAGGTATAATTTATGAATTATATTTTAATATCAAGAACCTGAGTCCCATAAATAAAGGATAGATTTTCCTAGCTAAACGTACTATCAAAATATTTAGATACGCACCTAATTTATAATCTCTTTTGTATTTATAATTTATTTAATTGTGTTTTATTTTCAAACTTATCTTAAATAGTATCAGCAATTAAATTATTGGTTCTCAATTTAAAAACATATTTCTATAGCTTTTGCCTCCTTAAGTTGCCTTCAATAATTGTTTCTAATCTTGTTGCCTGGCTAACCAACGAATGTAAATGCGGTTTGGGCCAACTACTATAACTGAGCTGGGATTGCAGTTCAGAATGTATCTATTCGAGCACTTGCAACCTTTCCCACCTACATTCTCCAGTCAATGCCAGTCAGAGCGAGTCGCTTTTACACGTTTTCATAACTTTTTATGGATCCGCCTGGCATGGCATTTGCTGCAGACCTCTCCCCTTTTTATTGCTTCATGATTTTTTCTATATTTTCTATACCTTATTTGTTTATTTTTTATTATTTGCTGGCGGTGGCTCTCCTGTTTCTGTTTCTGCCATGCTTTTTACGATGATGTTTTGCTTTTGCTGGTCTAGTTTGTTCTGCGGCGGGAGGAGAGGCCGTTTCTGGCATAGAAGTTTGTTTGTTGTGTTGGCATGTAAAATATTTGTATAAAGTGCATTTATAACCATTTTATTATTTGTTTGCATTTATTCAAGTGCCAAACGTGTCAGTTTCGGTTCGAGTTCGGGGCTCGGAGAGCAGGGCTTAGCACTCACTCGATGCTGTTGAATTATTTTGTTTAAATAATGGCCAGAGCTTATGACTCGTTCGGCTTAGCACAAGGGAAAATTGGTGACTTTATTACTGAATACTCGCATGAAAAACAAACAATGTCTGCAATCGATCAAGAACATTGTTTGGTGGACAAAACAAATTGAATTGCATGGCTGTTATTTATTAAGCTCGTATTAGTTATTTGAATATATATATATTTTGAAAGCCCAAGCCACACAAGTGATGCATAATACATTAAACTTTCGTTGGCTCCTGCTGGAATGTTATATAAAGAAATATGTTTTGTAAATCTTTGTGGAAAATATATTTCACTTTATTCGGTTAAGTTTGTCTATAAATTTACTTTTCCTTTAATAGTTCTGCAGATCGAGACCTTCGCTCTCCAATTTAAATTACATTTAATCCTTGGCCTCATAAGTTCACCTTCTCCTGTTATTTTTGCATAAATTCCTGCCAAGTTACTATCCAAATAAGTAGGCAACACTTTCCGGCACGCAGACGAGCAAAGGCAGCCCGCAAATGACTTCGGAATGACAGCAATTGCAGGCGAAACACGCGCGTTTTAAAATCATCCCCATTATCATCAGCATTATGGCAGTTATGCTGCCCTATTCCGCCAGATCCTACCATTCCTACCCGACTTCTAACGCCTACACATTCGCCGGCGGCGGCTGTTGCTGCCTGTCATTCATTAGGCGACACAGAATGTGCCAGAAATGCGCAAAATACGACGCTAGGCAGCGACAAAAAAAAATAACAGGAACATAGTATGTACAGTATCTGGAACGGCAGAGAACATCAAATCAAATTACATGGCAACGGTGGCAGCAACACGGTCGCATAAAAATGTTCTCCATTCAGCAGGCAAAAGTTTCAAACGCTTCAGTGGAGCTTAGAGATGACAGTGCCAACATTTTTACTTTATTTGTGTGTTTTAACTATTTCATTATAAATATATATTTTAATATTTTAAAAGAGAAATCCTTTTATGAATCATATGTTCTTAGCATTTTGTATTATGTTTATACCATGTCCTAAGACGAACTACTTGAAGATAGAATTCCTATCAATATTTATATATATTCCCACCTTTCTTCAATATATATTAAAATATTACGTATACGATGTACTGGACTTCAAATGATTTATTCTGTAAGAATTGTGAAATTAATATGAATGAACTATGTACTATTTAAAAAGTGATTTCCCTATATAATTAATATATATACTTACTTTTACTCGGTTTTACCGTCAAAACGTGTTCTAAGACAAAATTAAACAATCAAATACTACAAACACGTAAACTAGACTTTATATATAGCAATTTATAAGATTTGTAATGTCATAAAAAAAATTCGATTAATATTTGGAACATATTGCTTACATATATTATAGTTCCTACTAGTAATTTGTATTCAGTTTTAAGGTGAATGAGACCCCTCACGACTTCGACTTTCACCCCCATCTCTAACTAGAAACTCTTCTCGAAACTGACTCGATGTCTATCTTGTCTGTGTCTGCGCCTGTCCGGCTGTCTGACTGTCTGATGCGGAATTCAGCAATGTTTCTGCAGCTGCTTCATTTATTTAATTATTTCCGAGTGAGACTTTCCCGCACTCCCCTTTCCATTCGCACTCGCACTCGCAGCGGGAAGCCCTCTCTGTCATTGAGATGCTTTCTCGCTCACTTTGTGCAATTTACTTTATTGTTATATTTTCGCTGCTGTTGTTCTAGCTGTGCAGACATCCGATTGTTCACCGGAAATTGCAGAAATTAGTTTTCAGGCCAAAGATATAAATGTATGAAATCTCAGACGCGCACTTAACTATCTCTAGATAAAGTGCCTTTCAAAACAGATGTCTTTCCAAAGATTCTTTTCAGTGCAGCCATAAACACACATATGTGTGTAAGTGTGAGTTGCGTATGGGCATTGAAAAGCCATAAAAATAAAAATACGCAGCTCAAACAATTTCTTTCTAGCCCCGGCACGGCCAGAGTTGCCTTTTATGACGCATTGATTTTATGATTTTTAGCACCCAACGGTGTAAAGCTTGACAGCCGGGTCCTGCGAGAGAAGCGAGCGAAGAGCTGGGAAGCCTCCACGCACTTAGGAGATGTGCAGGGATTTGCAAGAGATTCGCTCGGAGCTTAGGCCCCGAAACGGTCGCCTCGATGTCCTGGGCGGGGATTTTCGCTTCATTCATCGGTTTCGATCCCCTGTGACGATGTGAGTCCTTGGCGGACAGATACCTTGCCTAAGAAATCGAGAGGAAAGCATCCTCAAAAATTGATTGATTCTTATCAGGCCTCAAGCAATGGCAATTAATCAAAGTTTAAGCATTTTTAATAGTGTAAGCTACAAAAGGTTAATTATTTAGTTTAGAATTTAAAAGTCGCCTTAAATAAGACATATCACTATATCTTATTAATTTTATATATTAGACTTGATTTAAATCTAAATATAAATTACTTAAATATAACTCCCTTTATACTTTTATATCTCAAAGTGTACCCCGGTCCGGTTAAGATCTTTTCTCCTTACAAAAATTCCTGCACAACTTGTTTGTTTTTCAGCTCAGCCGTGGGGGTCCCACTTTCCAGTTCATTTGGCCACACGTCGCCGCCAAGCCTTTTGCTCCAATCTCAGCGCATCCAGGCATCAACTCAACTTCAGCCCAGATACTCCCACTGCTCCTCCCCCGCATCCTTGACAGCATAGCATTTGCTTAGCTCCCGGCAAAAGTCTCAAAACACATGCTCCCCAAGTTGCGCAACAACATAACATCATCCATCAAATTCATTTTATATGGAAAACGAGGCGAACTACAAACAATTTTTATGGTGGCCCCGGCCAGTGCCTTAACCCTTTGGCGACCGGTTGGGTCTGCGTTTAATGCCGCAACTTTAACACATAAATGGCTCAACTGCTGCAGGTCTCCACTCATTCTCACCCCAGCCCAGTTCGATCCACACTCCTATGCCAACTGTCTAACTCTTATGGCTCCTGTTCAATGACCACGTTTTATTTTGATTTTTTTGTTTTTTTCGACAGCAGAAAAACAATTTTTTGTAGATGATGTTACTACATAGTTCGTTTCACGTTGGGATTTCTTGTTTTAGGAGTTTTGGTTTTACGACCTGGCAGGAGGTATCTGTTTAATCATGACCTAAACAAGGTAAGGTATTGGTTTTCGTTAAAAAAAAATTGCTTAACAACATGGAATAGATTTACGTTTATATTAATTAATAAAACTACATTAAGTATAGTACATAAACACCGTTTCCAACCCTAAGATCTACATTTTGTGAATATATTCATTTCACCTCTAGAAATTGGTACAAGGTATTTCACATTCGTATCCTTGACCTTCTGCTCAAAGCAAGATTTTATTTGTATTTTTTATACGCCATTGAAGCGTATCTCCAGCAGAGTGAGCGGGTTGAAGGACACATGTGTGGATGCGCGAGGCACGCACGAGATATTTCTGAATTGCCAGCACACACCCGAACAACACCCACTCATCCCTCATCCCGCATCCCTGATAGCCACTCCGTCCCGGAGTCCTGCTCACCTCGCTCCGGTGATTCATCACGGACTGCTTCCGGTTGACGCAGCGCAAATATTTTCATAATTCGCTAACTAAGCCAAAAGCCGCAAAAACTGCATGCCACAGACCGAAAATCAATAAGTTTGGCGTACGTGTTACGCTCTAATGCTCCGCAGGGGATGCTGTGCGGTGTGGCCGGGAGATTTGGACCAGGAGATAAAGTACGGAGGAGCACCACTATTCACCGGAGCGGTGCTCATAGCTCCGGGCGGAACTTTTGCTTCTCCATTTTATACATCCTCAGTGGGTATTCTAATTTTGGTCAGACTTCAGAGCCCAGATGAAAACCAGAAGCAATACAGAAATTACTTGCTTAAAAAGAAATATAAAACAATTTAAGTAGAGAAAATAAGAAAGTTCATTTTGCTATATTTGTTGTTTATTCCAATTTTTTTAGGAGCAACGAGTAAGCTTAAGCTGTCGATAACTTCATCAATGTGAAGAGGAGAAAAAATATATACACAGAAAAGTTTTGCAAACGACAGAGTGGGAAGGGGCCACGTGTTGGCCATTGGAGAGTTGATAATACTCACACAACAAACTGTGGCATGCCACTTATTAATGGGCGCTTGGCTAGATCTGCGGTCGCCTTTGCATCTCCCAGGGCTCATCGCATCATCATCATCATCATCATCGTGGCTCATCATAACAAAAGCTTACCAAAGTAACTTTTCCAATAATAGGCTCAAATGAATATGATTTGCAATGAGCTCTTCCCCGGCCAGTTCGATGCTAACTTCTTGCCACTCTGATATATGATTGGGCCGATTCGATTACCGACTTAAGTCGGACGGGAAGTTGATTTAAGCCCTGGCTAAAACAATTTACAACGGAGACATGATAAAAAATAGTGACGGCTTGAAATCTTTAAAAAAGTTTGATATCTTATAAATTGGAATTTATGGGAATAAAATTGATGGGTTTTGGGAATTTAAATACATTTAAGAGTTACTGGAACGACCTCCTATGTTTGGCCCTTTTTTTAATTAAGCTGAAGTCGTAATTATATTAATAATTGAGTTATCCATTTTAAATGTATAAAGAATAAAATAACATGGCACTTGTTCTTTTTTGAACATATTTATACATATTTATATACAAAAAAAAACATATAATACGACTAGAAGAATTTTCCTATCTCGTCATAACAAAAGCTTAGCTAAGTAACATTACCAATAATAGTCTCAACTAAATCAATTTCATTTGCAATGATAATTTCTTGCCACTCTGATGTATTTGAAATTTATGTCATTAACAAGAACTGCAACTGATGTGATTTTATGGACGTCAAATATTGCCATTCAACTAAAATTCTAGTTTGACATGATGACATTTATAGTGTATAATTATTTTGACATCATTTAAAGTTTTTAATTATTGAATGAAGTGTATTGCGCGTTGTGCAGCCTTTTGGGAACAACGCGATAAG
>VNJU01010527.1:0-16487 GCA_008042675.1 Drosophila seguyi | reverse complement strand
ACATTCAAGAAAAAATGAATTCATGACACTGTAAAAAATATCCACGGCTTCAGCCATGTCAGTGCACCTGTATAGATCGGACCAATTAAAATCAGATATGAAGTTATTCAGCCGTTCGAAGTCCGTCTTGCGAAAGCAGAGGACTATATTCTGTAACTTAGTCCCGATGTCGATAGTCACATCGAAAGTAGGATGATAGGGATCTTCGGGTACCGTCAGCGGCGCCGCCCTGGCTAAACTAACTCTTGCCGGGTCTGAGACGAAACAGAGATCAAGCAAGCGCTCTAGGGAATTTCGTACATGATTGATTTGAGCAGCGAAATGTCAAACAAGCCTGAAATAAAATCATGCTGTGTGGTGGTAAAAAGTGTATTGGAGGAATTGGTTGAGGACCAAATAGCCCCTGGGATATTAAAATCACCAAGAACTACTAAATGGTCCCTATCCGAAAGTCGATTGGAAACCATCTGAATTGCGGAAAGATGGTTCCAATAAATAGAGGAGGAGCAATGTAGGAACAAGTAATAAAAATGGAGCTACCATTGACTGATAGCTTAACACAAAGGAATTCAACATCGTTGCACTCCTCGAAAGTTATTAATTCAGACGCGAGAGTGGAGTCAACCGCTATGAGGACACCACCTCCACGTCTGATAGGCCGATCCAGCCTATATATCGTGAATACAGCTGGAAAAACTTCGGAGCTCAGAGTCTCCGTCTTTAACCAGGTTTCTGTGAACACAATAACCTGGGAAGCAAACGAGAGACTATAAGAATACAATTTAGGAAGCTTACTACGTAAACCTCTTGCATTCTGATAGGAAATAGAAAGGGGATTTGTTAGTTTTTTAGAGCGGAAGACGTAGAGGGCGCAGTGGTCTGGTCGGGCCTGGGAAGACATATTCCTACAGGCCGCCGTTTCTTTTTCTTAGCTTCGAACTCCTTGACGACAACGAATTCAGGCCAGAAATTGGTTGAACATATTGTGTCAAAGAGTTCGTTAGGGACATTTATTTTGAAAGACGAAATGTCCCTAGCATAAGAAAATTTGAATTTTTCCACCTTAAGTTTATTATTTTCGGCTCCAGTTTTGCCTTGGATAAAGGCAATTACATCTTCCGATGTCTGAGAAGGGGAGAGCCGCGAAACAAAAATATGTTTCGTAGGTGGGACAGCTATAAGGGCTTTTGGCGATACAGACTGATGGTCTGCATTGCCAGCATGGGCTGGTAGTCCGGGCCTAGCACCCTGGGCAGATAAAATGTCGGGGCTCTGAGGGGTCGGTATTTGAGACCCCCCAGGGGAAATAACGGAAATCATCGGGAGCGCAGTCCCTCCAGCAGCACATTCGGAGGCCGAATCTTTCTTACTACTCGATCTCAAAACTATTGGAATCGGTTCTGAGGTCGAGGGCTGTGTCGCTGGAGGCTGCTGTTCGATCGCTGGAGGTTAGGATCCGCCTAGATAGCTTTAGGCTATTAAATTGAGTATCCAGCGCCAAGAACATATCTTGAGTTTTGCGAAAACTCAAAAATACGTCTTTAAAACCGTTTTTGGTTTGCCGCATAAAAGACATCATCTCCCTTTCAACCTCGCGACAGGCCTCACAACAGTACCGCAGACCGATGTTTTTTCTTACATCGTCTACCGCCCGAGCCCCAACACCAATGCACTTGGCATGCATAATGTTGTCGCACAGCCAGCAGCCGATTGTAAGATCAGCAGATGTAATAACCTTTTTACAGGTTTTAACGACACAGACAATAGCGGACATTATTTAGACTTACCACTGTACCTTTGCGTAAGGAGAGATAAGAGTGCAGCTGCACCGATAAAACAGGAGAGTAAGAGAGCGGGTGAGCGGGTGAGCGTGGGAGCAAGCTTTTCGTTTAGCTGTCGCGACGGCGCAAGCTAAATGGAGAAGGCACAAAGAGGAATGCAAAAAATGCAAAAGCAAACACTAGCAGCACAACTAAAATGCGAAATTAATAATTAATAAATACACAAAACAGAATAGCTGAATATGATAAAGAACATATTCAAGAACAACACCTCATACGCCAAACCAATCAATCGGTGTAGATTAATTTTTGACATTCCATCGATAGAGACCATAAACATGCCGGTCGATTACATATTTTACCTGAAAATCTACGGCCAAATCTGAAATTTTCTAAAAAACTTCCTGCTTTTTTGCAACTCAAAAAAAGTTCAACTTTAAACACGTGCACCTTCTTAAACACTGAAACGATTTGAATAATTTCTTGGATTCAACCATTTTGAACTATTACCTGTCGAATGCAAATTTTACGATCCGTTGTCATCAAAAAGTTGAATTTTGCAACGTATCTATCTATATCTTTCTGTTTCTGTGTTTACACTTTTGTTCGTTTATCTTAATACGCAAGTCAGATTATCATGGTGGTTACCAGGTAGGTGGCGAGTTGGGTTGTTGCACGGACAGGGCATCTCGAACGGCTGAGGATTGCAGTGTCGTCAGCGAAGGTGGATGTTGTTAGTTGGTCAGTCCGCTGTGTAAAAGACGAATAGAGTTGGCCCAAGTGTACTGTGGGACTCCAGCTTCGATAGTGTAGTTATTCAAATTGTTGTGTTGCGCTACGAAGGCTCTTTTGTAGAGGTAAGATTCAAGGAGTTCATGAGTGTAACCAGGCAAGTGTGTTTTAATTTTATTCATAAGACCTTTGAGCCAACGAGGAATATCGCGTTGTCATTTTCTCTGTGCTCGAAGGCTGTGCAAATCTCTGATGTTATTCTGCTAATTTGCTCAATAGTTCCGTGTTTTTCTCTGAAGCCAAATTGTGGCGCTGGGATATGAGCTCCCATATATGGTATAATGCGCGATGATAGACTTAATGGTCTGAGGGATGACGGAATCCTGTGATCTTTTCCGGCCTTCGGTATCGTTATAATAATAGATATTTTTATTTACTTGGAAAATAGCCGACACTTATCATTCCATTGAAGAGTTTACAGATGACCTTAACAGAAGAGTACGGAAGGTCCATAATCATTTTTGTAGTTATAAAGTCACCGTTTGGAGCCTATTTTGGTTTTAGCTCCCTAATGACTGTTTTGATCTCTTACGGCGGAAAAAATGTTGGCGTAAATTTCGTTTCGGATTGGATTTGCAGAAGAACGTAAGCCTTTGCAGCTGGGTTCGGCTGGAAGGCGCCCAGTTAGGAAAATTTTACGGCTCTATCTTTTTCGATGCGGGCCCATCAATCTTCTGACTAAAATTAAAAAGCCCTGCAAGGGCTTGATATTTCACACGGACGGACATCGGACATCGTCCCGTCTGGCACTAGCCCCGACAGCTTTAAAGTATTACGGAAAGCTTTTATATCCGTTTATAATGTTAAAGAAATAAAACGGCTCGGTTTTTTGAGAACAACTTCAAATAGGAAGAGAATAACGAGAATAAATTATTCTCCCCTCTCAAATGGTATGTTTCTTATTTGTTGGATTCTATGTAGCCGCCCATACAAAAAAACAATGCAACATTTCCTAGACGTCTTCTGGTTTTAATTTTAATGGTCGAACGATCATAGATTCATAACCAAAAAGCATCGGAAGCTAAGAGGGCTACTACGAGCAACGTGCTGGTCCTCATTTTTACGCAATATGTTTCTTTATTTTTTATGTGAAACGAAATAATAGGCTTGAAGATAGGGTCTTAAAGTATTCCGTTTCGCCTTTCTCTAATAATCTTTGGGTAATTAAAATTCGAGCACACTCGCTTGATGTGTTCTTATGTGTTAGACTACTTGGTAGTCACTCGAAATAAATTACGTTTCAGTGGTTGCTGCTTTTCAGCCGAAGGAATCAGGAAGTGGGACAAGTTGACGTCATGGGTCATGCGTGTGAATAATTAAGTATGCCGCGACACCAAAATACAGGTGTTCTAAAATAAGAGGAGTGTCTTTGAATATCCTTTCTGAATTTCTATCGCCTACTTCTCTAGTTTTTTATCCGGTTCTTGGCTTTTGGCAAATTACTTTTAAATAGTATCGGAAGAACAATTTTTTCGAAAATGAAAAATGTTCTGACTATCGCTTTCTCGGGTATTGACGTAAAATAATTGTTGCTAGAGAAAAATGTTGCCAGCGAGCAATGTTGCTATCGGAAAATGTTGAGAACGAACTAAATGTTACGGGCAACAAAATTAAAACTGAAATTCTGGAATAATACAAAATGGCCATGTCTCAAATTTTATGAAAAGATATGGAAAATTGGCTAAGTTAGATTTTTTTCCTAAAAGTTTTCAGATCGGTCTTATGGCAGCTATATGATTTAGTCGCCAATTTTCCACATATTTTCACATATTTAGACTACGGCATGCCGAAGTTAGTTTCCTTTCTTGTTTTCGTTCATATGGCAGCTTATGATCAAGTATTTTGATCCTACGCCGCTTTCGACTTATGTATAAAAATCCCTATGTAATAAACATAAATTGTTTTGTTTTTCACCTCAGCTTAAAACCGCTGTTTAAAACTCGACTAACAGTCTGGGTCGAGTCTGATCGGAATGGAGATGGAACATAATTGTGTTATACAAGTAGCTCCATATTTCTTATCCGATTTTATTCAATTTTAGAGAAATGTGTTCGATACATCCGACGCAGACGAAGCAGTGCAAGTAGAGGATCTCAGGCGAACCAGCTTAAGCAGTACAAGCAGGAGAACACTAGAAAAAGCAGTGCAAGAGGAGCTATCTAGTGAAGATGTCAAATCCTGAAGTCAATGAAAAAATGTTGAAAAACCGCGATGTTGTAATATTTTCAACAAACTAAAATAATACATCAAATACACTATACGTCTTAAATAATTGTTTTAGAATAAGCCATTATGAAGAATCGTGACTTAATCGGGTCTTCTAGTAACGCGCCCGACACTTCAGCCTATTTTTATACTCTTGCAGGGTATTATAATTTTAGTCAGAAGTTTGCAACGCAGTGAAGGAGACATTATTCCTGATCAGCATAACAGCCGAGTTGATCTAGCTATGTCCATCTGTCCGTTTTTACTCAAACTAGTCCCTCAGTTTTGAAGCTATCTGAATGAAACTTTGCAGATATTTTATATAAGTCGGAACCGGCCGGATCGGACGACTATATCATATAGCTGCCATAGGAACGATCGCTAAATTTTAATGAAAAAAATTAGAACTTATTCAATTTTTAAGATATTTGCATAAAATTTGATATTTGGCCATTCTGTATTATTCTAGACTTCGGTTTTAATTTTATCAAAATCGGACAACTATATCATAAAGCCATAGGACGGATCGGACAATTTTGAGGAAAAAAATCTAACTTTGCCATTTGTATTATTCCAGAATTTCGGGTTTAAATTTTTAATTTTGTTGCTGGCAATATTTAGTTCAGTCGCTACATTTTTCGATAGCAACATTCCTCTCTGGCAACATTTTTCTCTCGCAACATTTATTTTTATGTTTATGAATTGTTTCATCGAGTTTATTAGTTCTGGTGTGTCATATACCAATGGTATAATTTGCCTCTTCAATTATCCCCATTTTCAGAGCTTGGAGGTTTTAGGCTGCCTTTTAGCCACTTTAGTTAGGGCTCTGGGGTGGTGTATCAATCATCTTACCAAAGATATAGACGGGCCACTTCCGTACACTAAGCTCTGTATGTTTTGTATCATTAAACTGGTAAAACTTAAAATTGGGCTTATTGTCGACAAGTAAATTTTTTTCTGAACTTTAAAATTTGGATTTAAATGTTTAATTTTGCATTCATAGTATTTCCGATGAATGCGATTTCTCCGACCCCTCTACTGCTGAATTATTTAACAGTCGGAATATTGTTCCGGTTCTCGAGGGCTGCAAGTACCTTACGCCATACTTTAGTTGGACCATCGTTGTAAAACATATAACATTATTTTTGAAATCACACATTTGGTCTTTTTCTTAATTTTCTTTTGAATGTTTTGATTTTGTGTTTGGACTAAATAATTAGTCATAATAATATTACATTACAAAAAAAAAACCATAATTACACACTAAAAGTTTCTTAACATACTGTATATATTCACAGATATATTCAAAATCACCGATACTAATGTTCTCTCACAATACACTAAGAAAATTATGCCGTTCATTGCTTGAATATTACAAATAGGTATGAAACTACCACTCTTCGAAAGGAAGAGCAAACCACGAGCAACACCCGCTAAAATGTCGACAGAACCGGCTAACATGTGGCTGACGTATTTGGCCCAAACACTTGACCAAAACATAGCAGCTGCGCCAGAAAACGAGGAGTTTAGGGGTTGATTTACTCTGCCTCGCCTCGCAATAGGTAGCCGGCTGTAGTGCGGCAGCTGTGCTGACGTCGCTGCTAGCGTTGACGATTTGCTCTTTGGCTAACTTGCAGCCTTTGTGTTTCAGTTTCAGTTTGAACGTCGCACTCTGAGAACGTGGAAATACGGCTGGCTTCGGTACCCTACGTCCGCGAACCTACGACAAGTAGAAGCCATTGAAATGCGTGTGAACGTAAAACCCGACCAAAGATTCATAGCTTGAGAGTTTTTCTGTAAGTGGGAAACAGCGCCAGCAACGGGAGTGTGGGAGAGTTAAGATAGTCTAGAAAAGCCCCGCCATGATTAATACAAAATTGCTTTAAGAACCTCTGGTGAAAAAAGAGAGGAAATTTTACATTAATATATGTACATATATGTGGTGAAGAAAATTCAAGTAAACGTGAACACAAAAGTTTAAAAAATTCAAAGAAATTGCCCCTTGCCTGGGGTTTAGTTATAGATTTCCAATTCTAAAATCGCCAAAGAATTAAAGACTAACCTTGAAAACGATTATACATACTAAAATATGTTAAAAAACATACAAATATTCTGGAATATGTAACGCAAAAGTAATTCTGATTCAGAGTAAAGGAAGAGAGCCAAATATATAGGGCCATCAAAAATTAATGTGTAAATTAAAAAAGTTTTTTAAAAACCATTGAAAAACCCAAATTTAAATAATGATGGAATATTTTAAATACATTTCCTTAAAGCGAAAGTCTTGTGTCTACGAATATACACATGCAGAGGTGCACGCATACAACCATGTATGAATGTATTACTTATATTTAGCATATGAGCCGATATAAATACATATGTATGTATCCACACCATCGCCGGCTAAACTGAGGTCGGGCCAGACGAAATTATATCACTGCCGAATCTACTTTTAGAAATAGCGCGCAATGCTTTTTTCTTATTTAAATTCGGATTATACATGCATATACAATGTATATTGTTCATATGCATGCACGTGTGTAAAATGTAAGAAAATCTAGAATAATTGGATGGCACCATGCCCTTTAAAGAACGAAATAATTTAACATAATTATCTATTAACATATGTATATATGTATATACGCATCCATAAATAAATGCATTAAATATATTTATAATGGTCGTCAATAATCTGCCTACAAATATTAAGATAAACATATAATAGACCTTAAACAGTGCGCGGACGGAAGCAATATTAACATTTAAATATTGCCGACTAATTTCAAAGATTGAAGATTGAAGATTTCAAAGATTACTTTTAGTCAAAAAGAAGACAAAGTTTTCTACTAATTAAGTTATTTACTTATGATATGTTTACCACCATATGCGCATACACCTGCTCTATACTACAAAAACTGTTCCAACTACATTTCTTTAATATTCGCCATTTTATTATTTCTTTGTCAATACCCACCCCATCCTTTCCTGCATGGAACGAGAACATAAGTAAAAAAACGAGGAACATGCTTGAATTTATTCATGGATCGTTGACCACGAGGAGATTAAAGTTCACGCGAGAACATGGGGTTAGAGATGACCAAAGACCACCGAGCCGTGTCCAGAGAGTAAAAGTCCCGAACAAACATTTTGAATCCTTAAGCGTAGAATCTGTAATGCTAAATTATATTTACATATCCTTACCTTCATAGTTGTATTTCTTCGTCTTTTTTCCTGTTCGTTGCTACTCAAACTATTTTAACAGAACTCAGTTTCAGCTTTCGGCGAACCAAATGCACTTTTAAGTTTGATTTTAATGAATGTTCTTTTTTTTCTTTACCAAACCATTCTCTATGCTTCACTGAGTAAGATTTTTATACCCTTGCAGGGTATTATAATTTTAGTTTGAAGTTTGCAACGCAGTGAAGGAGACATTTCCGACCCTATAAAGTATATATATTCTTGATCAGCATCAACAGCCGAGTCGATCTAGCCGTGTCCGTCTGCCCGTCCGTCCGTCCGTTTCTGCGCAAACGCAAACGCAGTTAGTCTTCTATATTTTCTCACTACTATATAACCGGAACCGGCCGGATCGGACGACTATATCATATAGCTGCCATAGGAACGAACGGTAAAATTTAATGAAAAAAATTATAACTTAGCCAGTTTTTAAGATATTTGCATAAATTTTGAGATTTGACCATTATTCTAGAATTTCGGTTTTAATTTTATCAAAATCGGACGACTATATCAGATAGCTGCCATAGGAGCGATCGGACAAATTTTGTATTATTCCAGAATTTCGGTTTAAATTTTCTTGCTTGCAACATTTAGTTCGTTCGCAATATTTTTCGCTAGCAACATTCTTTGCTGGCAAAATTTTTCTGTCGCAACATTTATTTTATGTTAGTACCCGAAAAAGCAAAAATGTCAGAACTTGGTTTTTCTTCTTCTACTTACTGCAAGGGTAACTTTTACAGCTTAAAACAGGTGAAAAAACATGGCTGAAAATTGAACTTTTTACAAAATATTTATATTTAAAACAATTCTTTAAATAAAAGAAATCGTTCTCGGAGTAGCATAGCCAACGTAAGACTGAAAACAAATAAAATTAATTTTTTCTCATTTAAGACAAGTGTAAGAATAGATGTGATACCAAAAAGTTGACCCCCAAAATTTTTACATCACTCTTTGACCCCTTATCAAAAACGAATGATTTGCTCTATACGCATTAAAATTGTCTTATTTTGTTAAAAAAAAACTAATAAAAAAAATTATGTTATTCTCTTGTACAGCTTCCTCACAATTAATTTCAGAAAACAGTCTTACCAGAAAGTTAAAAAAATCGATTTTCGGGAAAACGCGTTTAGAAATGGGTTATATTTTCCAAAAAGGAATGCGTATTTTACAAAACCGTTTATATGGCGTATTCCTCATACCCTTAGAGATCCCCTTAAACTTAATAATATAAATAATGTTGTAAATGGTCGCTCTAAATAATTCTTTGACGGCCATTGATCTTTTTACATAAAAAGGCAAAGGAATCTTCTTTAAAAAATCTTTCAGTTCGTTATTGTAGGGAATTTTTACGTTAGTCAAATAATGTGTAATAATAAGAACTGGGACTTTAAAGTTTTGAATATTATTTAAGGAGAATGACAAAAAAAGGGAGCAAAAATAAATAAGTAATAAACAAAACAATAAAATTAAAATTATATTTACCAAATCATAATAGCGATTTTAAAGGTTTTGTAGATTAATAAAAATTTAATAAGTTTAAATGATAGTAACATCGTTGTAATTATGTATTGCATTTTTTTTTAATATGAAAATCATAATTTTTATTTAAAATGGCTATAGATCGTTAATTATAGAAAAGATTTTATAGTCAAAAACAATTTTTTTCTGCAAATATGTAATTGAATTTCATGAATTAGAGCCGTTTTTTATTTTCGTTTTCAAATTATGTCGTTCTTTTTTTAGATCTATAAATTTTCTTAATTATTATACTTAGGTTCTACAGGTGCTGGCTAGCCTCTAGAATTATTAAACAAGTATCACAATAGCAGTAGGAATATTTTTAAACCTTCAAAGGGTAAACAATTAAACGACACTTTAAAAAATTTTCTATCTACCCCCAAACAATTTTGCACTTAAAATTTAATTTCTATGTTTCGCACGAAAAAAAAATTGGAAACGATATTAAAGACAGAAAACTTTTATAAAATAATGGTGATTTCCAATTCTAAACTACTTAATATATTTATAACCTTTAGAGTTAATTTTTTAAGGATTTTCTTTGAGGATTTTTATAAGACACAAAACAGAAAGAAGAGTAAAAATAAATCTTATTTATAACGCGATAGTGCAATAATGCGATTCCCCTGAAGCAAGGCATCGCAGTCTGCGGTATATCCATATTTCTGGACGTAGTCTCGAATACGTCTAATACGGCCATTAAAAGTACATATATTTGACAATTATTTAAAATCCGAAAAATATAAATGCGTAGCGATATTATTAATGGAAATAAAAAAAATTTAACTTTACAGCATCAAAAACCTACAAAATGGATATTTCGGTTATTAGTTCTAAAATTTTTTTAATATTTTCTCGACCTTATCATTTACGATTTTAATTTGTTGATAAAGACTTTGTTTTTAAACAAATTTTATATTTGAATATTCCACGTCTAATTTTGGGTTTTATTGTTGAACGGTTTTATATCTATCATAGCTACACTCCTGCTACTACGTGCGCGTAATTTCCATTTTTCATCACAAACACTGTATCTCTGAATCAGCACTTGCTTTTCCCCTTTTGATAGGAGATTTGCTTAATGATGATCGCAACGATCAACTTTATAAAATGGACCAATGTAAAGATTGACAAAGAAATGGGTAGGTTTTGACACAGCTGCATCCAGCAAGAAAGCCTGCTGGTATTGATAAAGTGGGTATCGTAGGGCGAAAGGCAAAGAGTTTTTTATTACAAATATTCCCCAAAATATATAATGTATGCAATAGTGATAAAAAAATTCAAAATAAAGGGCCACATTCCGAATCGCCAATTCCAAGCTTTAAGCCAGCGTGTATATAGATAAATAGACAATTACTGTTCCTTCCTCGCCTTCTTTCGAAAATACAACCGTAAATATAGATTTTTTTCAAATTACATACTCTAAGTATAAAACACAAATCAGACTTAACTTTACATCATGCCCAAATCGACCTTAATTTTCAGTCCTAATTTAAATGCAAGCTCTATGCTTATAGATCTTTCCCGTACACTTCTGCCCACAATTATACGACGCCCCGAATATTTTAGTTTCAACCCTTGTAGGTCGTGGGGAAGCATAGTACAACAAAATCAGGTATGAAGAACGCACCTTGCAATGAGAGATAATAAGATCCAATTTTAAGCAGAATTAATTAAGCTTTCATTCTGCATACTTGATTTTGTTGTACTATGCTTCCCCATCGAACTCCTAGGGTCTAAACTAAAGTTTTCGGGGTGCCAGGTTCCGACGGAAAACCTGGCTGTGTGCTTATCACCTGGTGCAATCCCCTTCTGAAATGGTTTACCTTGTCCTTAAAAACCTCCCACTTTCCCCTTATTTGGAAGGAATCATTTGTTATTCCTCTCCACAAAAAAGGTAGCAAATCAGATGCCACCAACTATAGAGGGATCTCTAAGTTGTCGGCCATCCCAAAACTTTTCGAAAAAATCATTACTCCTCATTTGCAGCACCTATGTAGATTTAATTTCTCTATGTCAGCATCAATTCATAAAGCGAAGATCAACGGCAACTAATCCTTTGGAGTTCATTTTCTTCCATAAAAACTTTCAGACAGATGTAATCTATACTGATTTTAGTAAAGCATTTGACTCTGTTAACCATTCTCTCCTTTTTCGGAAACTTGATCTAATGGCATTTCGGGGTGATCTTCTTAGATGGATATCAATGTATCTAGACGAAAAAGGTCCCCTTTAAAAATACCTCTTCTAACGTTCTCAAGGTTACTTCTGGCGTCTCGCAAGGAAGTCATTTGGGTCCCCTGTTGCTTACATTATTTATTAACGACCTGCCCAAAGTTCTGACTAACTCCAGAGTATTTATGTATGCGGACGATGTCAAACTTAAACGGCTCTAAATGCAAGCTTATAACATTCTCTCGTGACGCTCCAACCTTGGAACTTATGCGCTAAACTGCTGGTCTTTGAAGAGAATTGCTTTAGTTGATGATTTGGGTTTCCGTCTGCATCCTAAACTTAACTTTATTGATAATAGGGTGAATAAAGCCAGATGTGTGCTTGGATTCATTAAACGTTGGTCAAAAGAATTCAATAACTCTGACGTTTCCAAATTCCTATATATTTAATTAAAGTAAACAAATTGAGTCGGTTCAAAAGAACTTTTTATACCCTTGCAGGGTATTATAATTTTAGTCAGAAGTTTGCAACGCAGTGAAGGAGATATTTCCGAACCCATAAAGTAAATGTATTCTTGATCAGCATCAACAGCCGAGTCGATCTAGCCCTGTCCGTCTGTACGTCTGTCCGTCCGTTTCTACGCAAACTAGTCCCTCAGTTCTAAAGCTATCTGAATGAAACTTTGCAGATAGTCTTCTATATGCTCTCACTACTATATAAGTCGGAACCGGCCGGATCGGACAACTATCTGTTTGGCTTTGTTGCTTGCAACATTTTTCGCCAGCAATATTTTGCATTGGCAATATTAATTTTATGACAGTACCCGAGAAAGCGAAAAAGTCACAACATTTTTCTTCTTCTTCTTCTAATTACTGCAAGGGTATTAAAACTTCGGCATGCCGAAGTTAGCTTCCTTGTTTGTTACTTTTCGCATTACGTGGTTTAAACTGGGATGCAAACCAGAGGTTGCCCTCCTATTCTAGTAGACTCCTCCTTATTAACATACCATCTTTATCTAACCGTAGAACCTTGCTTGGCATTTCCTTTATTTATAACCTTATCCACGGTGACGTGGAAAGTGCTGACTTGTCAGCTTAACTTTCACGTACCGTGTAGAAATACTAGATCCTATATTCCCTTAGTGTTGCCCCACTGTAGAACGTCCTTTAAATTGCATAAGCCCTTTAGAGTATTATGTGCAAATTATGTTTGTTTTTAATATATTTAATATGTACCATATTAGCATTTTAAGAGAAGACAATGGAAATGTATTGTTCGAAATTGAATAAAAACTGAGAAATCATCCTCAAAAAACATTCATTTTCGATTATAAAATCTACTATTTATCACACCATATTGTATGACAACCTAATCGAAAGATAATAAACTTACCTTTCATATAAAAAAAAAATTATGAAAATATCTCATCTATGGTTCAAGAGTTATGATTTTAGTAAAGCGAAAGTATCTAATGAGCCATAGTGAGCCGTGTCGATCCGATCCGTTAGTTTCAACGCAAACTAGTCCCTCAGTTTTGAAAGTATCTGAGTGAAACTTTGCAAATGGTCTTCATATGCTCTCACTACTATTAAGTCGGAACCGGCCGGATCGGACGACTATAGCTGCCATGGGACCGATCGAAAAATTTGAGACATGGCCATTTTGTATTATTCCAGAACTTCTTTATTTAATATTATCCAAATGGCACCACTATATCATATAGCTGCAATAGGAATATATTATATATACATATATCAATTCACTTTGTTCTTCGCAAAATTTTCGCTCGCAACATTTATCTTGTCTCAGTACCCGATAAAACGAAAAAGTCAGAACATTTTTCTTCTTCTTCTACTGCGAGGGTATTTAAATTTCGGCATGTAGAAGTTAGCTTCCTTTTTTGTAAAATAATTAAAAATGAATTGAATTTATACATACAGTGGATCGCAGCTTATTTCGTGCAGTCAGTAAATAAAAGTTTAAATGCCTTCTGTGGCTAAACTAGCAGAGATAATCGAAAAATTTAAACGCAGTATTTTAAATCATAGTATTATAATGTTAATAAGTATACGACGCACTACATTTTTTTCCCATTTCGTGCTCTATCTCCACGGCTTATTTTGGGACACATAGTTTTGGGTTTTTATTTTATTTTTCGAACAATACGTTGCTCCTCGTGTTCGTTGAAAATCTTATTCGGTGCATTGCGGCCTCTATCCTCAACTCGATTTTCCCGGACAAATTACTAAACTATATACTAAACAGTACTTGGACCTAGGGACACCATTTCCGCTATGACACGGTGACTTTTTCTATTTTTGAAATGATTTAAAACCAATTCTCGCTGTTCGATGCTTGTTTGCGGTGCCATCTTGGTAATTCCCATGACTTGGCTTATTTCAATATGCCCAGACCCAAAAACTCATTAAATATATACTTACCAGTATTAAATAAGTCTAAATATACAAAAAAAAAAAAAATGTTAAGCTCCAGATTTGCAAAATTTTAAATTTTTTGTAACTGCACGAAATAAGCTGCGGCGTTAAAAAGCCCACAAATTGATTTTTGTCAATTTATTAAATTATATTAACGATTAGGAAGATCATTTTGTTTTATATTTAAAATGTAGAAATTCTGATCTAAAAATACTGCACTTAAATTTTTTTGATATCTTGAATAGTATAGCATCAGTGGAGTTTTAAACTTTTTTATTACCACTGCAGGAAATAAGCCACTGTAGATATAACCCCCTATTACCATATTTTTCATGTTTTATATAGTTTCTTCCGTCTTTTTATTGTTTCAGCTCAAGTGATAACGCACAACTACAACGTTAAGGATTAAAAATAAAATATTACAAAAATATTACAAAAAAAAGCATAATAATAATAAGCAGAAACAATCAATATATCAACTTAACACCGTTATTCTATTCATTTAATATTGCGTTTGCCAATCTGGCTCTACACTTTGAAATCATGGTTCGAAGAATCTATGAAAATTGCATATATAAACTGAAGCCGTCGAAAGCTGATCCATCCTTAGTTATATTGGGATTTACGGCGGTATTGTGTCTGGCGCTTATTCATCAAACAAGTGCTCAAGTTGGTAAGTCTCTTGTATATTCTATAACTAAGTATCTAATCCGTGCCGAACGCAAATTCCGATAGGATGCACAAAAAAAATATAAGCAACCAGATTCTTTAAAATATAATCAATAAATTCACGTTTTTAATATGTTGTCCATTATGTACACAATGTGTACTACACATATAAAATGTTACAGTGCACATAGCTTATCATATAAATATTTTCATATAATTAAAATATTTAAGGTCTAAGGTTTCATTTCCCGACCTAAATTCCACTTGATTAAAAAAAAAAAATACAAAAAATATGTATATATTTGACACATACAAATGCAGATAAAGAAAGTTAGGATTGGTTGTAATTATACTATCGTTTAGTGGTTACACCACTGTAAGAGAACGTTTTAGAGCGTATAAATATAAAAAAAAAACTAGCTTCAGCAAACCCTTGTTGTTTGCAATAGGAACGATAAGAATTCATTAATTTTGGGCAAGTGTAAAGAAGTACTAATATAACACAAAAATGTATATATTCTTTAGCTGTAAATCACAAAAGCCCTAAAAGTTTACGAAATAAAATCATTTTAACATTAAGTTCTTTCTTGTCTGGCCTAGTAATTAAATTAAATCAAATCAAATTATTAGGAGTTATGAAAACATGCTCTCACTGCTACATAAGTCGGAACGGCCTGGATCAGACGACTGTATCATATAGCTGCCATAGGAACAATCGGTAAATTTTAATGAATATAAGAAATAAAGCCAACTTCGGCATACGGAAGTTTAAATACCCTTGCAGTAAGTAGAAGAAGAAAATAAATGTTCGTTCCAACTTTTCTGCTTTCTTGGGTACAGAAAACAAAAAATCTTGCGAGAGAAAAATGTTCATAGCGACAAATGTTGCTAGCGAAAAATGTTTCAAACTAACTAAACGTTGCAAGCAACAAGGCCAAACATATTCCTATGGCAGCTATATGATAGAGTCGTCCGATCAGTCCTGTTCCGACCTATATAGTAGTTTGAGTATATACTAACTGCAATGTTTCATTCATTATTATTATTATTAATATTATTATTATTATTGTTATTATTATTATTTTGTGTTTAACCTAAGGGTTTTGCTGTGTGTACATTGTACATTGTGTGTACATCCAGCCGACTGCAGAAACATAAGCTAAAATCAAGAATAATGTAATAAGAATACGCATTTCGCAGGTCCGTTATTCGCGCAAAACGTAAACTAACGGGCGCATACGTCACATAGCACTGACGAGTGACCAGACGCTTGATTTTGTATCAAAAATAGGAGTGCATGCATTTCATTAAAAATATATGTAAATAAGGGCAGCTGGAAAGCGTTTTTAAAAGAGTAAATGCATTTCTCAAGTTAAATGAAGAAGCTAACGACATAGATTGCGAAATTGAAAAAAAAAAAACTGATTTTTCGATCACGCACGCAATTTAAAATTCGAAAGCTTAATGCAAACTTAAACAAGAAAGGAAGCTAACTTCGGCGTTTCGAAGTTTAAATACCCTTGCAGTAATTAGAAGAAGAAGAAGATGAAGAAGAAGAAAAATGTTCTGACTTTTTCGCTTTCTCGGGTACTGTCATTAAATAAATGTTGCCAATGCAGAATGTTGCTGGCAAAAAATGTTGCAAGCAACAAAGGCAAACAGATATATATATTCC